>ARYC01022538.1:0-15479 GCA_000711775.1 Oxytricha trifallax
TCCTCACAAAGTATTGCTTTTAAGAATGAAATTTTGGTACCTTCCATCGTTGGAAGGAATAAACCAACTGTATAATAGTTTAATAGTCATCAAGTTAACTTACCATGTAAAGTTAGGTATCGATAGAGATCTTCTTTACTTCTGAATCTTGAGATCATTTCTTAAGCCTCGACTCTTTTCATTTGATCATTGAGTGATTCCATCTTTGTTCCTCTTCCTATTAATGAATTTCAAATTATAACTCATAGACTTCTGGATCCTATTGTTTAAAATCTTACTATTAAATATGGGCATCTTATAGGAGGTCAACCCTGCAAAGATACGTGGAGAAAGTTTGCAGAAGCTGTAACAAACTGCAGAGATTGAGCTCCATTTTTATCAATTTAGTTCCATTAAATTAGAGCTAAATTTGTTTAAATTTAAATAGTACTGGAACTAAATTCGTTTAATTTTAATTGGTACCAATTTAATAGTACCAAAACTTAATTAGTACCTAGTTTTAAACTAATGAGGTTTTAATGGAAAAGTTCCAATATGGTTCAAAACCTAATTTGTACCAGTACCAACCTCAATTTTTTCTAAGTTTGTACCAAAATTAAAAATACTAAGCATGAATTTAGAAAATTTATAGCTATAAACTTAGTATAAATATGATGTCTAACGCCTAAGAATCAACCATTGTTGTTGCAGTACCAACTCCTATACAAAGTAACTATAACCAGAGAGGTTATTAGACCTTTATAATAGAAATTTAAATTTGAATTTAAACATGGCGGCTAACTTAAATCGCAAAGCAGTCTCTCTTGGCAGTGGATAATCTTAGCTAAACTTTGGATAAAATAAGAAGCCAGAGATCATATACATTGAAAAGGAGCCAGAGCTTAAAGCTCTTGAGTTTGAATCAGAGGTATTTGTTCTAGAAATAAATATCAGAAAGCAGAGAGCAGAGATAAGTATTTAAACGCTAATCGAAGATGTTGAGGAGTTAAAAAACAGCTCACACTAGAAAAGATTAAAGAATTCTAATGTAATGAATGCTAAAATTTCTTCTCAACTGATTCGAGCTTGAAGAGGCACATCAAAGAGATGCACTCTGGGAGAGATAAGATATATTTTAAGCACGAAAAGGTCGATGGCAGGTATTAGTGCACGACTTGCATGAAGTCTTACACTCACTCAGCTAAAGTTAAAAGACAAATGCAAAAAAATCATTTAAATGAGTTTTTAATGCAAGATAAAGAAACATAAAAACTTATACCAGCCAAGAGAAAATCCAATACTATAGAGTCTTAAAGAGAGGAAGAGAGACTTAAGAAGCAGAAACGTTTCGAGTCAATGAACCAACCAGCTAATGAATTATATAAAGCATGCTTGTAAGAGAGAGCTATGTATATACCTGCATTAAATGCAGTAGATCTCAGTTTTTGCATTGACAACTATTTACATATTGATGTGCCTAACAAGGCAAAACTCATAGTAGTTGATGAGTATGCTTATAAAGTATATCCTTTCAAATATCTTATTAGGAACGAGCAGTATCAAAATGAGTTTGCCAATGAATACATAATACTAAGAGAGGCTCATAAAAGGTAATGCAAGAACTTGCTTAAACTCGATGGAGTTATTCTTGGACATGGTTTTATTGCACTACGACTCAAGAAATTTGAAATGACTCTAAGAGATTATCTCTACCATAATAGATACCCAGATGACTTGAATGAGATACTCACGGAAATGACCAAGGGTGTGAAAGAGCTGCATGATCTAGGGTATGTTCATAGAGATTTGAAGCCAGAAAATGTAATGCTAAATCTCTGTCCTTTAGAAATAGTAGTCATTGATTTCAATAGAGCAATAAGGTAAGAAATAGTGACTTTAGCTAAAGTACTAGGCACACCTGGGTACTTCCCAATAAGAGAGAAGTGGACTAATGGCTCTGTTTAGTGGGATGTCTGGGCGGTAGCAGCAATTATTTTAGAGTGCGATATGGAAAGTATGTCGTACTTCGGAACAAAGCAAGAAAAGTAATCAATAAGCATGGCTGTTAAACATATAAAGCAAGAAGATGTATGCACTTAGATTAAGAAAATGGTTGAGATGATCATAGTAAGAGCTCCAGCATATCCAAGATCATCATTAGAAGATATACTTGAAACATTAAAGAGAGCTAAGTTCAAGAGATACCACAAAGATAAGCAGATAAAATTTATTTGAATTAATGACACTTATACTCATTAAATATACATTAAATTCAAATCAAACCTGCGTTTTCTCTACTAACCCCAATAAGACCCCAACTATACCCTACAAATCAAAGCACTTATAAACCTCACTAAGGGGTTTTGGGGTTTTGATTGTATAGTCCTGAATGTGTTTCCTTGGGATAATTTCCTCATGATGCCATTCTTCGTTTATAGTTCTACAATTTTCTTGTTGCATCTTTGTCTACAGTTCCCACTCTCTGGTTCCTCTTCTTCTCTATTCATCTCTATCCTCGAATCTTCTGACCAATGCTTTCTCCATCTTGTTCCTTGTACTAGGGCAACAGACAATAGTCAATAGTCTGGTCGAAATTTGGGACCACCCCTTCTTCGCATGTTTGATCTTGTTAAATCCTTAGCAGGTAACTTCTGTTAGATCGATTAAGTACTTGAACTTCATTTGGTCAGCTTGTATGCATGGTGATCCTTCAATGTGCACATTGAACTCAGTTCTCTGCATCTGCGGTTGGTTGATCTTCTTGCTCGGGTTTGATTACCCAATCTTCAGTCTACTCTTGAACCCCATTTGTTTGTTTAGCGAAACTTTTTGATGATTATTCTCTCCGATTCCTAGGGCCTCCTTATCTATGCTTCTATCTCTGTTGAGGTACCTAACCTCTTTAACCCTTTACCAAAACTCGCCCTTGCACTGATCTCTCTGGCACCTCTGACTTTTACCATTGTTGAATTTACACTTAGAATGTCCGCGAATGTGAGAATTGTTTGGCTATGGGGAAGCATCCTCCCCCTCAAATGTATACTTTTATTTTGCAGTCTGATAGAGTTTTTGACGCTGAGTAATAGTAGCTGACGAACCTACCTTACGCGAGCAATAGTTTTCGAGCTATGGCCTCCTCAAAGTAAAAAAAAATTATATGTGAAATCATAATAATATTTACAAAAATTTTCAATTTTTCATAAAATTTAATTTTTAAAGAATTAGCATTTCAGGTGAAAATTTGTAAAATTGAGAAATTATATATTCTTATTTTATAAATTAAAAATAATTAAACTTAGATGTATTTCAAATTTAGTAAGATATGGTTGGGACTTTTATTTTACAATAGTTAAAATTATTTTTAATTTATAAAAAAAGAATATATAATTTCTCAATTTTACAAATTTTCACCTGAAATGCTAATTCTTTAAAAATTAAATTTTAAGAAAAATTGAAAATTTTTGTAAATTTTATTATGATTTCATGTATGATTTTTTTACTTTGACTAGGCCATAGCTCGAAAACTATTGCTCGAGTAGACCTTGTTTAGTTGCACCTATTACTCAGCGTCAAAAACTCTATCAGACTACAAAATAAAAAGTATACATTTGGGGGGAGGATGCTTCCCCATAGCCAATTGTTTTTGTATTCTTCCATCTGGTTCAATCTCTAGTTTGTTTAATTTATTATTATTATTATGTTCTCTTTTTTAATTTCTAAATTTAATTATCAAATTCTTATATTATTCTCTATTTCTTTGCATTTTATACTCATGAAATATCATTCATGATTTTGAATACTCAACTTCTTCATTCCCTTCTGTTGGGTATCGACTTCAGCTGTTCTTATTTGTTACTTTTTGACATAAGTTATTTTAAATAGCTCCTTGACTTTTTGGTAGTATCCATTAGCCTCTAGTCCTCTTATCCTGGTGTCTAACCATATCATATTAGCTATTACTTCTATTTAGGTCTTGTTGTCAAGGTCAATTAGTCTGTGATTCCTCACTGCCTATGAAAATCTAATGTGGTACCTGCTCCATTCATTAGGTTGCAGTTTTTCATATGTAGGGTGTTTACGAATGTTTTGTGGACGTTACAATAATGGCTCATCCCGTAGCTGACTACCATCCGTCCTTGGCTAATTGCCATCATTTTATCCATCACATTTTTCGTTATAAAAAGTTTCTTTTTCTTTCCAAGGTCGTATTTACTCTGGTGTACTTCGTCCTAAGCTTTCTTGGATATAATGAATTTGTCCAAGTTAGAGTTTACTTTTTTCATGTTTTTTCAAAACCAGTTATTCAATTATTTCCCTTGTTCCATTCTCCTTGAGTTGAGTGACTTTCCTTAAGATCTTGTTGTTGATATCTCTTGGGGTTTTGAAAGCCAATCTTTTTAACTGTAACTCTATCTTAGCAATTTCCTCTATTTTTATGTATATTGTTGCCACAAGAGGTGTGTATTTGTAAATGACAAAAGATCTTATTTGGGAAACCATTATTGTATCACAAATTGTGGGGTTGTTTGATTTCCTAAGATTTTGGTAGAACTTAGTTAGTTTTTTTATTCCTTCCCATGTGTTCATTAGTAATATTCTAGCGTCAAGGCAAATGTTCATGCCTAAGTATTTGATTTCCTGTATTTTTTGAATTCCCTCAACCGAATCAGTCAAAAACTGAGTTTTTTTGTATTGAGTCTTAGATTGTGAAATTTTTCAATCTCTCTAAAACATTTAATTACTCTCTCCAATTGTTGCTTGTTTTTTACGTTTATGAGTAAGTTATATGCAAAAGCTAGCAGTTTGCCTTATCTTATTAATGATTTCAATTCTGGTAATGAGAAGATTTCGTCTTGTAGATAGATATTGAATAACATAGGCGATAATCTGCTACCTTGAGCTACTCCTCTTTGTGCATCTATTACTTCTCCTTCATATTTTATTCTGTTGTTTTTGTATAGTTCCTCATTCAATCTAATCATTTTGATGTCAAAGTCTGTTTTTACTCTTTGTTGTAAAATGCTCATCAATTTGCCTTTCCAGACTGAATCATATGCTTTTTAAAGATCAATGAACAGGTAGGCTTCTCTACATTTGCTCCTTCATCTTGACATTTTGATGTGTTCCAACAATCTTATCAAGTTTATATGAGTGCTTTTGTTTTCTTTAAATCTATTCTAGTAGTTACCTGTTGTTAGCATTTCGCTCTTCTAGTCTTGTATTTTGTTTACTATTACCTTTACAATAATTTTGCTTAAATGCGAGTTTATGACAATCGGTCTAGTGTTGTTTATTTCTGGATATAATTTTCCTTAATTTTTGCTTAGCAAGACCAGCCTACCTTCTTTTATATAATAGGGGAAGGTCCCCTAATTGATCCACTTTACTATAGTCTGAACTAGAGTCCTTTTAAGGTTTTCTGATTTCGCAAGCATTTTTCCATCAAATCCATCCTGTCCAATTGCTTTGTTGAAATTACATTCTGTTATTCCTTTGTCCGCATCAGTTTCAACACAAAATTGTTCTCCATTCTATTCATTGTTCATTGCTGTGTCTGCTTGCTTTTTTTATCGCTTTGTCTTGGATCCTGTCATCAGTGAATAAGTTGTTGTAAAACTCCACTACTTTTTTAGAAGTATGTTCTCCTGGTTATACTCTTTCTTATTCAATTGTCAGACCTTTAATTGGTTTGGATTATTTTTGGTTTTTAGTAAGTCTTTTTACTAAGTAGAAAAATCCCTTTAAATCGTTCCTATCTATGCAATTCTCCATGTTCCTAATCGCTTCGTTCCATTGCTATTTAGTGTCCTAGTAGAACCTATTATCATTCTTGATGCTGTTCCTAACAGCCCAATATGGTAGTTATTAATACCAATTCTTCGCTTTACTCTGCTTTTCCAGTTTCTTTTAAAGCAATTCCTTATTGGCGTTTCAAGATCTTCTGGTCTCATGTCTTGTTTTTATTCTATGAATGTTTTCAAGCACTGTTTCCTGATATCACTGATTCTTACTGTCTTCTCCTTGTCAGTCATTTTCAGGTCGTTATCCATAAATTTCATCACTAACTTTACTTGGATCAGATTATGATCTGTAAGTTTCAGTTGAAAAAGTTTCCATTCTATTGTTTTTACGTTTGAAAATATTTGGTCAAGTTGGTTTCCCTTTGTGTGAGTTCCCACTCCTTCTGGAATTGACTAATAATCTCTCTTTTTTTGTCTTTAGGTGAAAATTAAAGTCACCCATTAATATAATTCTTTGTTTGTTGCATTTCTGTTTGATTGATCTAATCATGAATATCACTCTATTTTGGAGCTCTTTCACTTCATCATTTTAGTAATGTGGTATATACATTGTTATCATATGAACCGGGAATCCTCCTGCGTTTAGTATGTTCCACTTCAAATATTATCTAAGGGTTTTTACAGTTTTCATTTAATATTTGCCACTATTTAAAGTGAGTACTCCTCCATTTCTCGCAAGTTGCGTTTGTGTGATATTTTAACTGTTTAATCCAATAATTATTTGGAGTCTCATTTCAACGAGAGCAATAAAGTCTAATTTCATATCTACCAATTCCATCAACATTGAGTTTTGAATTCAATCCTCTAACGTTTTAACAGACAAATATTTAGTTCGACATATGTTAGGCAGCTATCTATCTTTTGTTGCTAATAGTCTCTGTTCTTCTTTTACAACGCTAATTTTCTGCGAGTCGTTCATTCCTCATTACTCAACCTTCCGCTTGCCTTTGTGGTTAAAAGAAATAGAGCTGTCGGTTGTTGCCTAATGTGGACAGTGTATTTGTTTAAGATTTTGTAATTATTTTTATTGGTAACTTCAACATTTGAGTAAATTCTCTTCTAATTTGTTGGTTACCACTTTGAATATTCAAAGTAATCTTGGATGGATCTCTGCTATTGTTGTTTTACCTCTTCTTTTTCCACGTAGGGCGGCAATCTTCTCCTTGAGCTTTTTCCTTCTGTACCTTCCATCTGGTTCCCGCTATTCCGCCATTTTTAATTTCTAAAATTAATTTAATTTTTATAAAACTCATAATATTTTATTATTAATCCTTAAATGATATTTTATTGCTATTCACAGTTTTTTTTATGATTACTCCAATAATTAATAATATTAACCATACTGTCGTTACGTTAGTAGTTTATATTATAATAGATTTAACTTTATGTAACTATAGTTTAAAATTATTAGTAGAAATGATATGAAAATTGTAAAATATAATTTGCACCAAACAATTTTATTATAAGAAAACCTTAATATATTTAAACGATCAAAGATAGTAATAGATTAAAACTAAGTTGACTTAATTTACTATTTTTGGGTGGTACCTCTCTCACGCCCCCACAATTATGAATGTAAAAATAAAGTCAATAAATATCTTACTATCCAAATTTAGGTCAAAATCAAGAATTTAATAACCAAATATGTTAATCGAAACAATTTGAGGCAGTTTGACTTTAAAAAAATCATCAATTTATCATAAACACTAATATTTATATTTGTTTTTATTCATATTATTATTTGAATATTTTTCCAATAATTTTCATATTTTAATCTATAATATTTTTATGCAGAATCTTGGAGGCAATATATAGTTCACTTTAAGAGCAACAAAAAAGAGAATTATAAGATAATAATTTGTAAGATCAATTTATTTTAAAATGAGAGTGTCGTTTTTGTTGCTCTTAAAGTGAACTATATATTGCCTCCAAGATTCTGCATAAAAATATTATAGATTAAAATATGAAAATTATTGGAAAAATATTCAAATAATAATATGAATAAAAACAAATATAAATATTAGTGTTTATGATAAATTGATGATTTTTTTAAAGTCAAACTGCCTCAAATTGTTTCGATTAACATATTTGGTTATTAAATTCTTGATTTTGACCTAAATTTGGATAGTAAGATATTTATTGACTTTATTTTTACATTCATAATTGTGGGGGCGTGAGAGAGGTACCACCCCTATTTTTGAATTGAAACGAAATGATAAAAAATTAGTAGTAAAGAATTATTATAATAATTTTAATAAGAAATATTATAAACTATAGAGAAAAAATCGAAATGCATAATAAAATAGATTTAATGCTTTTATAAATCATAAATTTAAACATAAGTAGTAGTTCTTAGAACAATATTCTTTTTATTAAATGTTAATTAATATTTATTTATATTTTTATTAGAATAATTGCTTCAGTATTGCTTTGCGTAATACTATAGAATCGCTTTAATCAATCAAATTTTCTTTGCCCTTTATAAAATATATCATTATTGAAATATAAGTTTTAAATTAAGTTTTATATAATAAAATTAAATAAATAATATATATTTTTCATTTATGTATCATTTGTTTAACTAGACTTTCTCTTATTATTTAAAACTTCTTTATCTGCTGCATGAAAAAAAAAAACATTTCTCTATTTAATAGTCAAGTTTGCATTTACTCTATTTTAATCCTATTTTGTGTTAATTTTGTTCAAGGGCTTCTTTTGATTATAATTTATAACTTTCCAAGAATTTACTAAATAATGTATTTATATCTTATTAATGTTTGTACATAAAATGAGTGACAGGTAATAATTGAGTATACAAGTAATGCATTTTCTCTTAAAGAAATATAAATTTAAATGTGTGGTCTCAAGAAAAAAATGATTAAATTTCTTTATTTTAAGAATCTCTCATCTTATTCGGGGGTAGCCATATCTTAACCAAAGTGACAATATCTGAACCAATAATATCATTTTATATTTTAAATAAGTTAGCGTACCTGCTCCCAGTCAAATTTGGGTTTAAGAATACGAAGAAACTACTTTTAATTACGAGGAATTTCTTTTAATTGTTGAAAACACACTAACTGAGTCTCAATTTTGTCCATAAAAATCATGTATTTTTATATTCTTTTGATAATTTATTTTTCCTTAATTAATGCAATTTTAAACTATGTTTCTACTAAAATTCTTCCTAAGAAGTATATCATAAACAATACTATATTGTAAAACTTATTTTTAATTATTAACGAGATATTAAAGTAATATATCTGTTTATGATATACTTCTTAGGAAGAATTTGAGTAGAAACATAGTTTAAAATTGCATAAATTAAGGAGAAAAAATTATTAAATTAATATAAAAATACATGATTTTTATGGACAAAATTGAGACTCAGTTAGTGTGTTTTCAACAATTAAAAGAAATTCCTCGTAATTAAAAGTAGTTTCTTCGTATTCTTAAACCTAAATTTGACAGGGAGAAGGTACGCTAACTTTTTTAAAGTATAAAAAAATATGATTGGTTCAGATTTTTTCGCTTTGGTTCAGATATCCCCTCGTTTATTCCCTTATATTTTTCCTTCTTTTAAATTGTCATAACATTAAAGTAAAATATAAGTCAATTCCAGTTTCATTTAATCTATAGACTATTTCATTGAAAACTTTAAGTTTATGATACAAATATATAGAATAGATTCATTTTAAAACTATTTTAATAGTAAAGAGACTATAAATTGATTATTAAATAATTTTAAATCATAAGCATTAGTTAGATGAATAATAACTTAAGATAAATATATATTCATTTCATTTCCATTTAATTTGTCTGATTAATGTGCACGAAATGTAATTCATGACAGAATTTAAACTCATTAACCCTCTCTGTTCATCTGTGGTTCCTCATCAATCATACTGACTCACTGCGTCTCCTTCTCATTGTTGTTGTTTCCAGTCACTTCCTCTGCCGCTTTCGTTATAGTTTGTGCTTCCTTTTCTATGAGTGATGGTTTGATCCTTGGTTGTTCCTCGGTGAGCTCGAGCTGTCTCTCTCCTCCTTCTTTCCTTTCTCAAACTTTCCACCAATTTTCTATCCTTTTGTGTATAAAAATCATTCTGTCTCTGCTATGTTCTCATCTAAATCGCTCAAATTTCACTCCTATTCTCTGTAAGTTTGTTTAAGCAACATCTTGTCCCCTCTTTGAATCACCATTTCGTCCCAATCATAAGCATTATTATAAAAAATTTAGAAATATTATTATTCATAAACTTTAAATAGCTCTATAGTGTTGTTATTGTTGCTACTTACATCTCAACTATCGGCTATTAATGAGTAGGATTAAAGATTTTTGCACTTCTTAAGTGGCCGTTAATAAGTTCTACTTAATATTAAGTTAATCTATAGTCTCATTAAATTAATTTCAGCTCTTGTTATGTTGGAATTTTATTTTAGACAGCCATAAAAGCAATTCTAAAAAGAATTTGTTTCCAGAAATCGCTTAAAATATAGCTCAGACAATAAATGTTTCTTGAATGTAATTAACCCTTTTAGTATAGTCATTGCATATTTTCAACGTTTAAGTGTTTCTGCATCATATCCCTACGGATCTTTACATATATATTTGTAACTCCAGAAGTTTACTGTTTTACATTGTTGTTTATTTTTATTGACCCTCCTATAATTGTTTTATCTTTAGATGAAATAAATTGATTCCCAAAATATAGAGAAATTTAAATTCAAATAAGCTATAATTTTTTTGTAATAAATAGCATTTAGGTATTTAATTGTATTTCTAATTGTAATGTCTTTACTGTATATATATATATATATATATCATTTATCTCAACATGATGATATTATGTTTAAATAAACTGGTTTATTAAGAATTGAATAAATTTATAAATTGACGTATTAAATTATTCTACTTTTTTCTAAAGTTTATTCTTTTTTTAATCCATTATCACTTAGTTTAGGAATATTACTAATTCGTTCGAATATGGAGGATTTAATTGGGGTTTATTACTTATCAAATTGTTTATTAAGATTTGAGGTTATTATTATGCGTAATAAAAAACGTAATGATATATTTGAGTTACTATGATTTCAAGTGTATTATTCCTGTTTGCTTTATTTCCCTATTACTTTTTGAATGATTTGGACTTTACTGTATTTTATTATAATTCATTGGTATCAATTAAATAGATAATAGTTTTTTATGATTAATAACATAGAACTTTTAGCATTTCTCTAATTCATAGTGTATAAAATCAATATTCTGAAAACAACATTCAAATTGATCATATTAAGACATTTTTGATAGATATACCATTTACACAAAGCCACATACTGAACTTTAATTTGAAGAAGCCAATTAAAAGATGCAATAGAGCTAATATTCAATAGTGTATAAGACTGTAAATAAAATAACATACAGCAATGATAACTTCTTTTCAATGATGTTATTACTGTCTCAAGTTCCATGATTTCAAATGAAATCCCATTTAAACCTAATTCCTTTAAGTTTTGGCTTTAAATCATTTCTTTAACTAATAAAGATTTTATTTCAAGAATAATACTTAAAATCCTACAGGCATTTTGAAGGGAACACAAATATTAATTGATACTCTCAATTTTCAAGTTAAATTCATAAATGACATTAAGGAAACATTATTAAATTAAATGTTGCAAAACTTAAGTTGATTTAAATATATTTTGTACACACAATAAATTATATTTTACAAACTTTCTGTATAACTAAAGAGGATAAAACACTAATAAAGGTTTAACTTTTAAATGCAATACATAGATTAGTTTATTAAGTAAGATGCAAACGAATTATTGTAGGAATACATTCGATTTGGGAAATTAAATTATAAATATATATATAAATAATTGAATTCCTGGCTGTTAACTTTTTTTAAACCTAGGTAATATGGTACTTGTTCGAAATAGAATTTTAATCAGCTGGAATTTAATATTGGCGGTACCCCTCTATTACATCCCTAGAGCGAGATAACTCGATTTTAATTTATAATCAAAGTAATCTCAAAAAAATCACCTTAAATTAAAATCTTGTTATCTCGCTCTGGGGATGCAATAGAGGGGTACCGCCAATTGTAAAGTCCAGCTGATTTTAAATTCTATTTCGAACAAGTACTAAATTGTCTAGGTTTCCAGAAAGTTAACTGCCACGAATTTAATAATTTAATTAATTAATGTATTATTTATTTCCCAAATCGAATGTATTCCTAAAATAATTAGTTTTTATCAAGATTGTACCATTTTACTCTGAATTTATTTAGGTTATTGATATTTTCAAACATATTAATTTTTCACATGACAATTTTATTATAAAAGAAAATTTATTCAAGTAAATTACTAATTCAAATCCATTTTCTTGTCTTATATTCAATCACTATTTGTAAGCATTATCAACATTACCTTATTTCATTTTTCTTGTTAAAATCCTTTATTCTTCATCTTTGCTTTTAAATGAAAATCTCTTAAATTCTGAAAATATTATTTAAATTGTTAAAATGGTAATCAAATTTGTAATATGAATGATATGATTTAGTTATAAAAACAAAGAATTTTCATATTTCTATGAGATAAGAGTTTTTATATACAAAGCTTAAAGCTTGATTCTTTATTGAGGTGAAATTTTTAATTATTATAATTAACTTATTTCATCAAAATTATTACATAATGGTTTATAGGAAAATATTTAATTTAATCACAGTTTTTTTTCTCTAAAATTACTAAAATAATTGAGATATGGACTGATAATATTTGAATTATAATTAAATTGTAATTAAGTTTTTCTATACTTTTACTTTTTGATCCCTCTCTTCCTTTTCTAGTCTCGATTCTCTCTCTCAAGAGATATCTCAATCGTGTAAAGTGATAGATAATATTTACAAGAAAACAAATTTTTAAAAATTAGTAATTTTTACTTGATAAAAAGCCTAAATTGTCATTAAGTTATAATTATGGATTTGATTGAATAATATAATAATTTAGATATTTAAAATGCAAAGATATTATAAAAAATGTTAAATTATATAGATAATTATGTATTAATGATTTTGTTTATGCTTGTTGTTCGATAAAAACAACTAATAATTTAATATGAATTTTACATTCTTTGTTTAATTTTATGAATTAGAAATCTTAGTGGTGTTCGGTAATTCTTATTTGTATATTAAAAATAATTAAGCATTATGAGTAATTTAGAATAACAATTCTACTAGGAATAATTAAAAACCCACCGCTAGGTGCAATACCAAATATTGAATGACTCTTTTCAATAGTTATAACTTGCATGAATGAAGTTATGCAAATATTTTAAATAAGAAGCAAGCAATAATGGAATTATTTATAATAGTTTAAGAATTAAATTTATGTGGATATTATTAAAATTAATATGAATTCACTGGAGCTAGCTAATACTACTCAATCTTCTTCTTGTGTTAAATTATTCAGGTGCTGAAATTTTAATATCGTTTCTCTTATACTTAATACTTTTCTATATTAAGGTAAATGATTATTTTATAATTAATTTTATATATTCACTATAAAATACTAAATATAAATAGGAGATAGTCGTGACTTATAGAGTGAATTTAAGTGGCAATCTGATGAGTAAAGTTGTGAAGTCTAATTTCTCAGAATATTACCTCACTTCCTTAAACAATATGTGATATCTCACAAAATAGCAAATTAATGATGTGAAATCAGAGCTTTCAGATTGTTGAGACAAATAGCTAAAAGTCATTTACCAATCCTATTGCTGCCAAGAATGTTGCACCTGTTTTTTCATGGTACCTTTAGTTCCTTAACTTAATGTGGAAAAACATATTTTACCATTGCTTTCTTCTCATCTCCTTTCTTCATAATTATTAAATGGTAAACTGCATTTGTGTTCCTGATCACTTTACCTTAGATGTCAAACCTATGTTATATAGCTTATCTTTTAAGAGAGGCCACTCGAAGATTACTGTAATAAGAAGAAAAATACTGCTGATTGGCCATCCCTAATCAAAACCCCAAAACCCTTTCAGTAGTTTGATTGAGTTTTTGATTGATAAAAGTAGACTATTAGTGCATACTTTATTAGGGTTTTAATAGGGTTTATGTAGGGGTTTAATGTTTAAATATTAGTATTTTAAGTGAGTATATGCGAGGTTTGGGGTCAGTTTATGACAGTGAGTATATAGATTTATTGTTTAAGTTGCGATATGGATGTGATTAATATAGTGAATAACTCAAGCCTGTTCTGAATTATACGTCTATAGCAAGGCTACTCCATAAATCTCCAGCAACTGTGAGGTCTCACTGTCTATTAGCATTGAATTTAAAGAGATAGCATCTTAATTCTAAGCCTAAGAGACCCTTAAAATTTTAGCAGCATCATATTGAATATCTTATTAATGATAAGACTCTTAAATACTGGGCTCATTTCTCTCTAGCCTAGAGGGCTGTGATGTTTCATCGCCAATTTCCTGAGCTTCACATCTCTGCTTAATCTATAGCGAACATATATAAAAAGAATGGAATATCTTACAAGACAGTCAATCGCATTAAGAGAGTGATTGACTTTAATGTTCCATTTTATAAGGATAATTTAAATTATATATTCGATTAAATGCAAAGGGCTTAAGAGCATAATATAAAGTTCATACACGCTGATGAGGCAGTATTCACCTTTAATACCTTCATATCAAGGTCTTGGTATAAGAGGTACAGCAACATTGAAGTATATGATTAAAAGGTTAAGGTTTAAACTCATGCAATACTTGGTGGAATAAGTGAAGATAGTGGCCTCGAGACTTATGTTATTCACCCTCGTTCTATAAAGACTGAATAATATATTAAGTTCTTGCAATAACTCAGAGATAAATACGCTGACTAAGAGATTATTCTATTCGTTGATAACTTGTCAGTTCATAAAACTAAAGACTCAAGGAAGGAATATGAAAGGCTAAATATAACACCTGTATTTAATGTTCCATACAGCCCTTAGTTCAATGGAATTGAATTATATTGAGGGTTATTGAAAGTCATTATAAGAAATTGCTGCTCTACCATCTGATGCATGATTTAAGATAGATACAGTCGAATTTATAAAGAGTGCTGCTAAAAGAATCAGCGATGATAAAGCTAAAGTATGCGCAAGAGAAGGGAGATTTTGTGTATACAAATAAGTATTAGATTTAAACGAATGAATAAGTTCACATATTAAATTTACCCATATAGTGATTTGGATTCTCTTTCTTTTCTTCCTCTTAAGGCTTGCTTGGGTATATGTTTCTTCTCTTAGTACCAGCTACTGCTTCTATGTTCATCTCTTCTGGCTTATATAAATCTTTGAAGAGCCTCTTTCTCAATTCATGTTTTACTTGAGACTTTCTCTTTCTGTTTAATGCTGCGCTCTTTCATCAAGTATATAGCAGTACCAGGTTTTTCTATAAAGTTAGAAGACTAAGCTTACTTGAGATGAATGGATGGTTTTGAAGTTCCTACAGCCAGGTATCACTTATTTTAATACCTTGCTTCTCTTTTTCTTCAGGTGAGATGCTGTATCGCTTCTTATGAGCTTCTTAAATAACTTCATTTAAGTACTCAGGTTTCAGAGTTGCAAGAACACCAAAGAAGATGTTTCTCTCTAGCAACTTATTAGAGAGCTGTAGCTTTGATGAAAGGTAGAGA
>ARYC01022545.1:0-15383 GCA_000711775.1 Oxytricha trifallax
GTTGGTGAGAATCATCAATTCAACGACAGATCAGCCTAATATAATATATAAGGTGTTGGTGAGACTCATCGACAGTACACAGACAGATAAGGCTACTATATAAACAAGGTGTTGGTGGAATCATCAACTCATCGACAGATCAGCCTAATATAATATATAAGTAGTTGGTGAGACTAATGACTCACAGACAGATAAGGCTAATATAATATACAAGGTGTTGGTGAGAATCATCGACTCATCGACAGATCAGCCTAATATAATATATAAGGTGTTGGTGAGAATAATGACTCATCGACAATACATAGACAGTTGGTGTGCCACATCGACAATACATATACAAATGAGGATAATATAATATCTAAGTGGTCAGTGAGACTAATGACTCATCGACAATACATAGACAGTTGGTGTGCCTCATCGACAATAGATAGACAGATGAGGATAATATAATATCTAAGTTGTCGATGACCATAACATACAATATACAAACAGAGAAGCCTAAATACATTATAAATGTTTCAAAATATAAATTAAATATAAATTATATATTTAGTAATAATGTAAAAAATATATTTAAATATATTCATATTAAATTTAATTAAAATAAATAAAAAGTTATATATTTGAAAAATTATTTAATATAAAAATAAGTATATAATGATATAAGCAGTCATTATTAACTTTAAATAAAATATATTATTTAATGAGAATTAATAATAAAATTATAAATAAATATATTGTTGTGTATGAAGTCATTATTATATTAAAATAAAAATAGCTAAATGGTTTTGATCAGTAATTAATATATTTTATATATATATATTATTATATAGACAATTATATATAAATTAAACATTATTGTAAAAAGTTAAAAAATATTAGAATAAATTTTAAATATTTATTTTTTAATGGTAAAAATAATGTATTTAAACAATCAATATATTATAATTATTAATTAAAATATTAAAAAAAACTATTACTCAGCAATGGGTTAAAACTATTACCCAGCAATGGGTTAAACTATTACTCAGCAATGGGTTAAAACTATTACTCAGCAATGGGTTAAAACTAGATCAATGAGTGAGGAGACATCTAAAGGAGGAGACAATACTGAGGACACATTGGAAAGCATCAAAATAAGACTACTAGTACTAATTATAAGGTAAGATTTTTTATTTTTTATTAACTTTTTTTTTAGACAATTTTCTCCACCTCCTCACTACCATACTAAACCTACATACGTAATTTATAAATCTATATATTTAAACATTTCTTAATTCTTTTTAGTGTGTGTGTTACCTCTCTCGCCGGATTTCCCGAGCAGACTATTACTCAGCAATGGGTTAAAACTATTACTCAGCAATGGGTTAAAAACTATTACTCAGCAATGGGTTACCACTATTACTCAGCAATGGGTTAAAAATATTACTCAGCAATGGGTTAAAAAAAGTCTCGGGGAAAATGAAGGCAGGAAAGCAAAAACTCAACGTCCGCGCCGTGCTTTCTGGAAACATAGTATTTAATACTATGGCTAATGAGTTTACAGGAGGGTAAATGCTGCCCAAATTTTTATTGGCATTTTATGATGTGAGTAAAACAATATAAAAGTAATTACTTTGTTTCACCAACAACACATGAACAATTCCACCTAATATAATATTAAACATGTTAGTGTGTTTACAAATATAAAATTAATAATATTATCCAATATAAAATTTCCAATCTTTTATATATTTTAAAAGATATAATTATTTATAGCTTATATATATAAAGGAGGGTAAATGCTGCCAAAATTATAAAACTATATATATTATTATTTTATCCATTTATTAATTAATTTTATTACTAAGAAACAATTTTTTTTAATAGTAATATTATATTTTATATTTATGAATAAGTTTTGAAGAAGGACTATAACATTGCATAGACAGATGAGGATAATATTATATACAATATTTTGGTTTGCTACACGAAAGATACATCGACAGATTAGAGAAATATAATGTACAAGTTGTTGGTGAAGCACACGGTAAATACATCGACAGATTATAGAAATAAAATGTATAAGTTGTTGGTGAAACACAAGGAAAATACAAAGAAAGAATTGGATATTTGATATAATGTAAGTTTCATAAAAAAATTCAATATAATTTATTATTTTTTTTTTATATATTTATTTTAATAAATTACTCATTTATATTTTATGTATTTTTTATTAATAAATTATAGTGATATTAAATGATTCCAAAAATACATACTGTTTTCATAATAAAAACAATTTATTGAAAAATATTTTTTTAACTTTACGAAAATTAAATATAATAATATATAATATATATTAAAAAGTCTCTCTTATTTTACTATTAATATTATCAAATTATTTAAGAAAATTTGATTTAATTCTATTTTTTCAAAATATTAATTATAATATATTTCGTTCGTCCAAAATTCTTTCCTTCTATTAAAATGAATATTTAAATTTAATTTGTATATAAGTACTACTTAATATAATTAATATTATAATATTAAATAAAAAATAAAGAAGAATGGAAAACCAAATTCAAGATCTAAATTCAATAAACGAAAACAATACACAAGAGATTTTAGCTAACATGATTTAGTATAATGAATAGTAAATGATTCACAACAATTAGGACTAAATTCAAGCAGATTAAGAGAACATGGACCTTGAAAGTATCAATTCAGACTTTCTTAACATCATAGAATAGTCAGATTTATTGAACTTTTGTCATGCACTTGCTCAGTATTCATTCAGTAATGAACTCAACAATATTTTAGGACACAATAGATTTGAAGAATTATTTACAAGATTTAAGGAATCACCCAATATAATAACTGCTAATACTAAATTCAACATAATTGATAAAGTAGCGAAGAATATCAATCATAATAAAAAGTATATGAGTTTATACTTTATAAATCAATACTAAAATTAAGAAAATAAAGATATCATGTACATTTGCAAAGGATGTGTTGCAAATAAAAAAGATATGGTAAAGAAGGTTGAGAATATTTTGAAGATAAGTAGCAAAGAAAGTCAAGCATTTATTGATAGAATTAAATAATAGTATAACATAGCTCATGTGTTATATTACATGCGAGTGAGACATAGTAGAAATGCTATATTAGATAGTAATGAAAGGCAATTCATTTAAAAATTGTTTTACATGCAGAAAAATGATTATATCAGCAGCTACTAGTTACTTGAAGTGAAATAAATAATAGCAAAAGTGTTGGAATCTAATGAAATTAAGATTTCAAGTTTAGGGTAGTTATAAAATGATATGTAGACAGGTATACTAATAAATAAGTTTAAAACCGTAGAATACATAAGAAAGCATTATCAAAGTCTAGGCGAACAGACAATATTGTATTATTTACCAAAATTCCAACAATATCAATTAAAACTCAGAAGATTGAACAATATACTTGAATAGAGTATCTCTGAAATACCTTGTGCATAGTGTGGATGCAGAGCTTAACTTATATCATTAAGAAAAGAAGACTATTACAGAGAGTTAGAGACAATAATGGGAAGAACTAGAACATAATAGAATTTCTATGAGTTTGAAGACAAAATCAAGTAAAAAGTCGATAATTAAGGTAACACAGTATACAAAGTATGTTATTATTGTTGG
Organism: Oxytricha trifallax; assembly: GCA_000711775.1. Classification (NCBI taxonomy): domain Eukaryota; phylum Ciliophora; class Spirotrichea; order Sporadotrichida; family Oxytrichidae; genus Oxytricha; species Oxytricha trifallax. The sequence continues at coordinate 3,660 of ARYC01022545.1, forward strand.
AAGAATGAACTTAAGGATACAATTCCAGAGAATACTATGCCTCAGCCAGAACAACTTAAGAAATTGAAAAGCAAAGCAGAATAGGCTTTAATTAGACTAGGATACGTATATTCATTCATCCAAAACACAGCAACATCAGGATATCAAATGATGAAGGGAGATACAAACTTTAAACTTTTTAATACTGATGTTGGAATGCATAAAATTGCCTTATAATACAACTGGATGTAGCATATAACACCTGCGTAGAAGGGTAAAGTAGATGAAGCGTTGAAATTACTTAAAGATATCAATCATCTATATCAAAGAGGAGTCTGTACTTATGAACTATGGCAAAGACTTGGAACAAATGAAAAACTGAAAGATTTGATAGAAAGCGACTAATTTAAGTGTAGAATAGCAAGAGGATACCATTAAGACTAGTTCTACATTCAAGTAAAGGACTTAAATGTATTAAAGAAAGAAGATAAAAATGATGAGGAAGGAGAGTGGTATGTTGTCCCTTCAGCTAATTCAGAACATGGACATGACTTATATAATGTAAAAGACTTGAGAAGACTAGCTGCCTTTGAAGAATACGTTGAAGCAGACAACTATGAAGACATTCTTAAAGATATACAAGAAAAGTTCAAGGATGATAGCAAGGACAACCAGAAAGAAGTAAAGAAGAACTTAGTATACTATGCAGACAAGTTCTTAGAGGAAAAACTTTTTCCAACACTCTTTCCTACGGGTCATGGAGGATTTAACTCATCTTATTATAGTACAGGCATGACTATCACTTAATATGCAAAGATGAAGCTATTAAGCTGTAGAGCTGAATTCAGAGAACACTACGACTTCGTATTTTGGCTATTTGATAGAAAAAGAAAAGAACAAATGATATCATTCAGTAGAGGTGTGAAATCAGCCCACCCAAACCAACATAAAGAACCACTTACAGCTAAAGATGTATTATCATAGAGAGACTGTGGTGAAGTAAGAGCTTATTACTGGACTCATAGACTATCACACTAACAAGTAGGAACTTCAGCATACTACTCAGCTAAAGGTCAAGAATTACTAGCAATACTTGAAGAAGCATACAAGAAGTATGGCTTTAGATTCCCTCACCTGTTTATAACATTAACACACAATGAAAATGATGAATACTTATAAAGACTCAAAGCTTAACACAAAGGACGCTTCTGGAACGATGCAATGGCTTCAGTATCAAACTTCTACTTAAAAAGTAGATTAGCAATGTAAATGATCAATGGTAGTGACAAGAGCCCAGGAATCTTTGGTAAAGTAGTTATGAGTTTCGAAAGATATGAATTTCAATTAAGAGGACCACCACACTTACACGTATTGATCTGGCTTGATGAAGAAGATGCAAAGAGACTTGATGATGGATATTCAGTTTAAGCTTGTATACCAGAGTACGATGATGAATTAGCTGCCTTAGTAAGAAATCTTTAAAAACATGAATGCAGAGAAGGAAGATGTTACTAAAAAGATTAAGAATAGAAGTGTAAATACGGATATCCACAATAACTCAGCTAGAATGATAAAGTTGAAGATGATTACTTTATCTATAGAAGACTAACTGAAGAAGATAGAAGAATAGCACCTTACAATCCATTATTATTGAAATTTATGAAATCAAACTGTTGTGTAATGAGAATGACTCAAAGAGAATCAGTTTAATACATTATCAAATATGTTTCAAAGAGAGAACCAACTATGTTAGGAAAGTTAGTATACTAACATGACAACGCAGCACAGAGAGAAGTACTTAAACACTTGAAATTAGGAGTAGTTAGTATATGTGAAGCTTATTGGATATTACTTAGACTACCTATGGTTATTAGAGAGCCAGCTGGCATACACTTCCACGTAGCACTTCCAGGAAACAAATTAAGGATGCTTAAGAAAGATATAGTATTAGCAGAGCTTGATAAAGACACTGAAGATATATTTTAGAATGGACCACTCCAATACTACTACAACAGACCCTTAATTCATGATGGACTAACATTATTTGATTTCTTAAGAGAATACGGATATATAAGAGGTAAGAATAAAGTACCTAAAACAGCTACCAGAGTAGCAGAGAGCAATACAAGATAATTCAGAGGAGTGTGGTATTTCAAGAGAGCAGACCCTTATATCTTATCAACTAACAAGCTTTTCCCAAGTGACGGTGAGGTTTACTTCTACAAAATTTATTTAGAGAACATAGCTCACAGAACATTTACAAAGTTCCACAGAGACAATAAATAGAAGAGTTGGTATATAGAACTACTTCTAAATGACTTATTACCTATGAGAGAAGACTATGACTAAGAGTCTTTAACAAACCTATGGAAAGTATCAAAGATTTCTAGACTAAGACTATAACAGATGCTACTAGACTTACTTAAAGACAATTCACTAACCAGAGACTAGAAAGCTAATGTATCTAAATAGAAATGTGCAGTTGATTTAGAAATGGAAAATGAAATCTTTGATTTATAAGAAATAGTATAAAATGCAAAACAATCAAAGTCAAAGACAGACTATCAATCATTAGAATTCTTACAAGACTATGTTGACAAATCAGAAACTGAAAAATACTTCAAGAAGACATTTGACTACAATCCAAGAGCAGAAGCAGTACTAGTATTGTATATTCAAAACAATATCTTAAATAACCTACTCAGCAGAGATCAAATAGGATGCCTATCCTTTATCTATGATAAAATATTCTTATAACATAAACAATGCCTGGTATTCATCACAGGAGGAGCTGGTAATGGTAAGAGTCACATGATTAAGCTTCTACATGCTTTCTTAACTTATGTAATGGGATATAACGTAGCACTTACAGCATCAACAGGTATAGCTGCAGGAAACATCAATGGACAGACAATTCACTCGTTAATGAAGATACATGAAAAGATGAAGGAAATGAAACATATCGATCCACTCTCAGAACTACAAAAAATTATTGCAAGTATTTAAGTCCTTATTATTGATGAAGTATCTCTACTAACAGAATCCAGTTTTAATAAGATTGAAGCTACATGCAAAGTATCAGAGCTAAAAACCTTCCCAAGATAGAAAATATTTGGAGGTAAACACATTATACTATGTGGTGACTTATTACAAACTCAATGTGAAGGTACAGCTTAATCAGAAAAGACCTTATAAAATTGTATGTGTTATGGAGAGATCTTCCAGTAAAACTTCGAATGGATCATTCTAAATGAAAACTTCAGATAAAAAGAAGATGTTGACTTCAAATTAATGCTTGACAGAATCAGAGAGAAAAGATACCTTCCTAATGACATTGAACTACTCAATAAAAGAGAAGTAGATGAGAATAGTCCTTTAGTCAATGCAATTCTAACAAATCCAGAATATCATGTACTAGTAGGTAAGAAGTTCTAGGTACCAGAGTATAACAACTATGTAAATCAGATAAAGAAAGGATAACAAGGAGTTATGATAGATTCATAAGATTTTAGAATAGAAGGGCAAAACGTTCAGAAAATTAATAAAGATAGCATTGATGAAGATGATATCAGAATGATTAAGAGCCTAAATCTGTCCAAGCATGTAAATTTACAGTAATTAGTATAACTTCACATTAATGGAAAGATCATGATAACAAGAAACTTTGATTTACACTTCCACATGGCAAATGGTTAGATAGCAACACTTCTAGAAGTAGGACCAAACAATAAGTACTTAAAAATTAAGAATCAAAAGACAGGAGATATTCAGTATCTAGGGAGACATCAAGATGAAATTCTTTATGAAGGTAATGATGTAAAGTTATAAAGAAATCAGTTTGCAGCAGTAGAAGCTTATGCAAGCACAATACACAAGGCATAGGGACTTACATTCAAAGGTATCTTTATTGATTGTAGTCAAATATTTGGTAAAGGACAGTTCTACACAGCTTTATCTAGATGTCCAACTTTAAACAATGTTTACCTTATTAGATTCAATGAATCAGTGTTATTATACAGATAGGACATGCTTGAGACATACATTAACATGGGAAAGAACTGGATAGATCACAAAAAGAGATTAGAAGATAATAAAGTAGTTGACAAACTATTTGCCAAACTAGACGAAAAAATATAATGTTATGATCAAGACAAGATACAAGACATATACAATAGACTTAAAGACGTTGATCTTAACATTATAATTGAATCAGGATATCAAAGACTATTCAAGACAGATCAAGAACAAAACTTGAATTAGTAACAACAAGAACAAAAGAAAGAACCTGAACTTATAACCAAGATTGAAAATCTATCAAAGAAACGTCAATAACCTGAAAATGTAATTATGAAGGACGAGTTTAGTGATGACAGTGGCCCAAAGGATGATAGCCCATATGAGAGTAACAAAAGTGACTATGAAAGTTAATATAGTGGACCAAGAGATGATACACCACTAGAAAGCGATGAAGAACAATCTTTGAGTTAAAGCAGTGACTCTAATAAGTAATCAAGCGAGTCAGATGAAGATGATAAGTATTTAAATACACTTTTAAAGGACTTGCAGTAACACATTCAATAATCACCAAAATAACCTAAGCCATAACCTCAACCAGTATTAAAAGTAAATCCATTCTTAGTAAACTATCCAGTACAATAGCCAAATCCATTCCAAGCAGCAATGAATCAGCAAAGATTCCCTTTTATTAGATGGTACAACAATTCATGCCTACATTACTCGTTAATGCATATATTCTACTTTGGAATATACAACAAGAATTAAGAAATAAAATCAAACTAGGTAGATTAGTGTTTAAGACCATTAGTTCAAAGTTGCAGAGAACTTGATAGAATAAATAAGAACTAATAGTATCCAGAGTCAAATGAGTACTTTACCTTGTGTTAACGGTAATTAAGAGCAGTACAGCCTTTAAGAAGATAGATAGGTGGAAGATTTTGTCACTTTGGTGATATAGAAAATTTCTTTAAATAATCAACCCATTTCAAAGTAGGAATTAATAAGAGATCCTGGTGTACCCATCTCCATTGTCAATATGATGTTACAGTTTATGAAGAATTAGCAAGTATCGAACTATAGCAATTAGTTAACAATGACATTAGTTAATCAGTAATAGGGTCACTTCAAGAAACAGATTTAATATGTGATCAATGTAATTAGCAAACAATGACAAGAGATAAGACTATAGTATTAGCTCCAGAATTCTTAATTGTTAATAGTGTTATGGCTGAACCAGTGTAAATAACAGTTAACAACAACATACATCTAGACTTATTTGATGGTACATAAGCTGTATATGAGATTAGTGGAATAATATACTTCGCATGCAGAACAGGACCATTGTCAATAGCAGACCATTTCACTTCAATACTAAGAGATGGAGTACACTGTGATGGTGATCAGATGAATGGATGGTGGTTCTATAATGGTAAGCTTAAGAACAATGCAAGAAATGTTCACAAAGCATTTGACAACTCTAACAACTTAAACATAGGTCCTAATCCAGCTAGACATACATTGATACCTTAGATAATCTTTTATAATAGGATCTAATGATCTAATTGTCCTTAAATAACTTAATTTTCTTAAAAATTTTAAAAAACGGATTCTTACAAGTATTACAATACAATTTAAATGATTCAAGTATTTATACTAAAGTCATGTATATATTCATATAAAGAATGTACATTTTGTCAAAAATAAAAATATAGGAAGTATATATATATAAATATGACTTTTACCTATAATCAATATGATTATGCTAAAATTTGATTATCTTTAAAGTCAACATAATAAACTTCTTTGTTTTTAAAATAAATGTGTGTGTTTGTTATTATTCAATAGAATAACATGATTAACATTATTCTTGTATAAAAGATTCAAGGTTACATGTTTGAGTAGCAAGTTTAATACTCTGGATGATATGAAATTATATCGTGTCGCTTATGGCAAAAGACTCATTTTAGAATATTATACTTTCAAGAATTATTGGAACAAGCAAGGCATACAGTAAACTTCACACACCATAGACTACTTCTTTTATAGACATAATCCCACATTAACAACCTCTTATTATATAGACATGATCTGTCGGTGATGGTCACCAACAACTTATTCAATTATATATATGTTCTGTCGATGATTGTCACCAACACAATATACCTTTTATATACATGATATGTCGGTGATGGTCACCAACAACTTATTCAATTATATATATGTTCTGTCGATGATAGTCACCAACACAATATACCTTTTATATACATGATCTGTCGGTGATGGTCACCAACAACTTATTCAATTATATATATGTTCTGTCGATGATTGTCACCAACACAATATACCTTTTATATACATGATCTGTCGGTGATGGTCACCAACAACTTATTCAATTATATATATGATCTGTCGATGATAGTCACCAACACAATATACCTTTTATATACATGATATGTCGGTGATGGTCACCAACAACTTATTCAATTATATATATGTTCTGTCGATGATAGTCACCACACATATACTCATATCATGATCTGTCGGTGATAGACACCAACAACTTAATATTTTATATACATCATATGTAGATGATGGTCGCCAACAACTTATTCATTTATATACATAATCTGTCGGTGATGGTCGCCAACAAATTTTACTATTATTTAGATGATCTGTCGGTGATGGAGAATAGTAATTTAGTCATTCATATCACATTTAAAATTAGGTTTTTGAGCAGGGTTTTCTCTTGCATAAAAGTAGTTCGTACTTTGCAAGAGTGGGCCCAGAAAAATCGCAAAGATTTAATTCTTTCCCATCGCATCGAAATCACCTCTAGTAGATGTACGGCGCCCAAAGTGGTTACACACCCACCTCCCGCCTTCCGTAATCTACCAGAGTCCACCATTCTAGCTACTCCTCTGTGCATTTCCTTTACCAATATATAAGGCCTTATTTAATTCTAATCATCAAATATCTTCAATCTTATGTCCCTTTTATTTATTAATATTTAATTAATGAATTTTAATATAATATTTAATATATTTGAATTTATAAAGATTATATTATTTTTGTAGTCAATTCATTTTTTTATATCCTGATTAAATATGAATTTATTTTAAATTAATACTAATATAAAAATTATATATTAAGTTACAAACATTTTATACTTAATATTGTATAAATACTAATATACTAATTATATGTTAATTAATAGCGAATCTAGAGTAAATATTTTTCATTTATATGATATAAATGTCAATTTATATTAATTTAATGTCTATATATACTAATTACTAATTATATATATAAATTTATTGTCAATATATACTATATATGGCAATTATATTTAAATTCATAAACCATTGTACTTTATATTATAATCATATATGAATTTATACAAAAATATGTAATAAAATAATTTATAAAAAAATGGTAAAAAGTGCGAAAAAGGCCGATTTTAGGGCTTTTTGCACTTTTTTGAAAATTTTGTTAATTTTTATAAATTTTCATACATAAAGGTACTCATAAGTCAAAAACAAAAAATCATGTAGTAGGTCTATAGCACCGAGTTTTTCATAAAAAAGAGAGTTCTAACTTAGTAAGATAGTACAAATACCATATCATGAATATTTAGTCACTCTGACACTTTTGACTTCTATGACGGTCCCCAAATCCCCTATTAATAATATAACAAAACCCCAAAACCCCAACCAGGATGAAAACATTTTCTTTAAATTCACAAAACCCAGAGACAAGTTAGCCCAAAACCCCAAAAAATAAGCCAAAGAAGAAGATTAAAATCTGTTAATTACTGAGAGTAGCGAGTAACCAGTAGAAAAAGAGAAAGAATAAAGAATTAATAAGAGAAAACCAGGATGAAAACATTTTCTTTAAATTCACAAAACCCAGAGACAAGTTTAGCCCAAAACCCCAAAAAATAAGCCAAAGAAGTAGATTAAAATCTGTTAATTACTGAGAGTAGCGAGTAACCAGTAGAAAAAGAGAAAGAAACAATTAAAAAGAATTAATAAGAGTAAACCCGGATGAAAACATTTTCTTAAAATTCACAAAACCCAGAGACAAGTTTAGCCCAAAACCCCAAAAAATAAGCCAAAGAAGAAGATTAAAATCTGTTAATTACTGAGAGTAGCGAGTAACCAGTAGAAAAAGAGAAAGAAAAAAGAATTAATAAGAGAAAACCAGAATGAATACATTTTCTTTAAATTTACAAATCCCAGAGACAAGTTTAGCCCAAAACCCCAAAAAATAAGCCAAAGAAGAAGATTAAAATCTGTTAATTACTGAGAGTAGCGAGTAACCAATAGAAAAAGAGAAAGAAAAAAGAATTAATTAGAGAAAACCAGGATGAAAACATTTTCTTTATATTCACAAAACCCAGAGACAAGTTTAGCCCAAAACCCCAAAAAATAAGCCAAAGAAGAAGATTAAAATCTGTTAATTACTGAGAGTAGCGAGTAACCAGTAGAAAAAGAGAAAGAATAAAGAATTAATAAGAGAAAACCAGGATGAAAACATTTTCTTTAAATTCACAAAACCCAGAGACAAGTTTAGCCCAAAACCCCAAAAAATAAGCCAAAGAAGAAGATTAAAATCTGTTAATTACTGAGAGTAGCGAGTAACCAGTAGAAAAAGAGAAAGAAAAAAGAATTAATAAGAGAAAACCAGAATGAATACATTTTCTTTAAATTTACAAATCCCAGAGACAAGTTTAGCCCAAAACCCCAAAAAATAAGCCAAAGAAGAAGATTAAAATCTGTTAATTACTGAGAGTAGCGAGTAACCAATAGAAAAAGAGAAAGAAAAAAGAATTAATTAGAGAAAACCAGGATGAAAACATTTTCTTTATATTCACAAAACCCAGAGACAAGTTTAGCCCAAAACCCCAAAAAATAAGCCAAAGAAGAAGATTAAAATCTGTTAATTACTGAGAGTAGCGAGTAACCAGTAGAAAAAGAGAAAGAAAAAAGATTTAATTAGAGAAAACCAGGATGAAAACATTTTCTTTAAATTTACAAAACCTAGAGACAAGTTTAGCCCAAAACCCCCAATAAATAAGCCAAAGAAGAAGATTAAAATCTGTTTAATTACTGGAGAGTAGCGAGTAACCAGTAGAAAAAGAGAAAAGAAAAAAGATTTAATTAGAGAAAACCAGGATGAAAACATTTTCTTTAAATTTACAAAACCTAGAGACAAGTTTAGCCCAAAACCCCCAATAAATAAGCCAAAGAAGAAGATTAAAATCTGTTAATTACTGAGAGTAAGCGAGTAACGCAGTTAGAAAAAGAGAAAGAAAAAAGATTTAATTAGAGAAAACCAGGATGAAAACATTTTCTTTAAATTTACAAAACCTAGAGACAAGTTTAGCCCAAAACCCCAATAAATAAGCCAAAGAAGAAGATTAAAATCTGTTAATTACTGAGAGTAGCGAGTAACCAGTAGAAAAAGAGAAAGAAACAATTAAAAAGATTTAATAAGAGAAAACTCCCCGGATGAAAACATTTTCTTTAAATTCACAAAACCCAGAGACAAGTTTAGCCCAAAATAAAAAATAAGCAAGAAGAAGATTAAAATCTGTTAATTACTGAGAGTAGCGAGTAACCAGTAGAAAAAGAGAAAGAAAAAAGAATTAATAAGAGAAAACCAGAATGAATACATTTTCTTTAAATTTACAAATCCCAGAGACAAGTTTAGCCCAAAACCCCAAAAAATAAGCCAAAGAAGAAGATTAAAATCTGTTAATTACTGAGAGTAGCGAGTAACCAATAGAAAAAGAGAAAGAAAAAAGAATTAATTAGAGAAAACCAGGATGAAAACATTTTCTTTATATTCACAAAACCCAGAGACAAGTTTAGCCCAAAACCCCAAAAAATAAGCCAAAGAAGAAGATTAAAATCTGTTAATTACTGAGAGTAGCGAGTAACCAGTAAAAAAAGAGAAAGAAACAATTAAAAAGAATTAATAAGAGAAAACTCCCCGGATCGAAAAATTTTCTTAAAATTCCCAAAACCCAGAGACAAGTTTAGCCCAAAACCCAAAAAATAAGCCAAAGAAGAAGATTAAAATCTGTTAATTACTGAGAGTAGCGAGTAACCAGTAGAAAAAGAGAAAGAAAAAAGATTTAATTAGAGAAAACCAGGATGAAAACATTTTCTTTAAATTTACAAAACCTAGAGACAAGTTTAGCCCAAAACCCCAATAAATAAGCCAAAGAAGAAGATTAAAATCTGTTAATTACTGAGAGTAGCGAGTAACCAGTAGAAAAAGAGAAAGAAACAATTAAAAAGATTTAATAAGAGAAAACCCGGATGAAAACATTTTCTTTAAATTCACAAAACCTAGAGACAAGTTTAGCCCAAAACCCCAAAAAATAAGCCAAAGAAGAAGATTAAAATCTGTTAATTACTGAGAGTAGCGAGTAACCAGTAGAAAAAGAGAAAGAAAAAAGATTTAATTAGAGAAAACCAGGATGAAAACATTTTCTTTAAATTTACAAAACCTAGAGACAAGTTTAGCCCAAAACCCCAATAAATAAGCCAAAGAAGAAGATTAAAATCTGTTAATTACTGAGAGTAGCGAGTAACCAGTAGAAAAAGAGAAAGAAAAAAGAATTAATAAGAGAAAACCAGAATGAATACATTTTCTTTAAATTTACAAATCCCAGAGACAAGTTTAGCCCAAAACCCCAAAAAATAAGCCAAAGAAGAAAGACTTAAAATCTGTTAATTACTTGAGAGTAGCGAGTAACGGCAGTAGAAAAAGAGAAAGAAAAAAGAATTAAAAGAGAAACGCAGAGATGAAATACATTTTCTTTAAATTTACAAACCCAGAGACAAGTTTAGAGCCCAAAAACCCCAAAAAAGAAGCCAAAGAAGAAGATGAAAATCTGTTAATTACTGAGAGTAGCGAGTAACCAATAGAAAAAGAGAAAGAAAAAAGAATTAATTAGAGAAAACCAGGATGAAAACATTTTCTTTATATTCACAAAACCCAGAGACAAGTTTAGCCCAAAACCCCAAAAAATAAGCCAAAGAAGAAGATTAAAATCTGTTAATTACTGAGAGTAGCGAGTAACCAGTAAAAAAAGAGAAAGAAACAATTAAAAAGAATTAATAAGAGAAAACTCCCCGGATCGAAAAATTTTCTTAAAATTCCCAAAACCCAGAGACAAGTTTAGCCCAAAACCCCAAAAAATAAGCCAAAGAAGAAGATTAAAATCTGTTAATTACTGAGAGTAGCGAGTAACCAGTAGAAAAAGAGAAAGAAAAAAGATTTAATTAGAGAAAACCAGGATGAAAACATTTTCTTTAAATTTACAAAACCTAGAGACAAGTTTAGCCCAAAACCCCAATAAATAAGCCAAAGAAGAAGATTAAAATCTGTTAATTACTGAGAGTAGCGAGTAACCAGTAGAAAAAGAGAAAGAAACAATTAAAAAGATTTAATAAGAGAAAACTCCCCGGATCGAAAAATTTTCTTAAAATTCCCAAAACCCAGAGACAAGTTTAGCCCAAAACCCAAAAAATAAGCCAAAGAAGAAGATTAAAATCTGTTAATTACTGAGAGTAGCGAGTAACCAGTAGAAAAAGAGAAAGAAAAAAGATTTAATTAGAGAAAACCAGGATGAAAACATTTTCTTTAAATTTACAAAACCTAGAGACAAGTTTAGCCCAAAACCCCAATAAATAAGCCAAAGAAGAAGATTAAAAT
>ARYC01022546.1:0-10084 GCA_000711775.1 Oxytricha trifallax
AAACTATTGGCCGAAGCTGCCAAGCTCATAGAAATTTGTCTCCTTGTAATCTATTGTACCGAGCCTTTAGAATACATATGTTCTAGAGTGCTCATATAAGACAAGCCAGTCGAGAGCATGCAAGAGAGGGAACTTCATGGGGTTCAAGAAGAGGGGGTTTACAATAGCCTAGGGGGCTGCTTTGAGGAGTGCACATAGTAACATACAGAATGATCTCCTTTCGATATAAACCAAGCCATCGCTCAAGAGGTTCACAAGCTGCATGAGTTAGTTGAGGTAAGGGGTCGAGTGTTTGCAGTTGAGCACTTTGCTGCAAAAGTTTACATTGGGATTGAATGCATGTTTGTCCCTGTACTGGTAATCTTTCATTCTGTTCGATTAATGGATGAATCAATGAGGAGTAAACATCAGTCTGTAAACAGAAGCGTTAAAGAAGGGAGAACCAGTGTAATTGTACCAAGAACACTCGAAATTATCCTGTATGTACTCAAAGCATTCATTAGCTTTCTGAATCATGAATGGGTATTGGAAATATTCCGAGGGCAGTAACTCTTCAAATCTCTCCTTGACATACTAACAGCGAGTGAATAAGAAATGGCTGGGGATCATGTCAAGCTTGTCCTTGACCTAGCTTTGAGATGCTTACTCAACATTTGAGCTTAGAGTCTTCTGGTGGTATTTCTTGCGAGAACTTAATGGGTATCTGTGTTGCTCAAAGCTGCTTTGATTGGCATCGACATTAAGCATTTACTGGTCTTCTTTTCCGTCATCGGGATCACCACCACCAATATTATTTTAGTTGAGTGAATTGAGAGAGGTTTTCTGTCTCTTTATTCTCTGCTTTTCATTTTCTTTTATCACGTCTGAAAGGTCTACTTACTCAGCTCTCTTACCAAGCATTCTCTTGTACGTTGTTTGAGTAATTAGCTGAACCTCTCGGTCTTTTTCAACGAAGCAAGATTTTCTTTTCATCTCAAGTTGATATTAGACCACTTTTTTGTTTGCAAAGAAGAAGTCAACAGCACAGGGTCCAGAGTTCATTTTTTGGGAATTCTAAAGCATTTCCAGAAGAGGGAACTCACCGAAGCAATCACTCTTCGCGTATTTCTTTTCGAACTGGGTGATAAGTTAAATCACATCTATAGAGTAGTGAGAGGTTTTCAGGTCTTCCGCGATGGTGTTCTTGAGAATAGTATCATATTCCTCTTTTAGCTTTGCCTCAATCAATTCCCAATTGAAATTATCATTAGGATTGGGGGAACGCTTTAGTTCATGTTCATCATGCTTTCAGTAACACCACATGCAGGTCGTTCGTAGTTAGAAACTCTCATAGGCGCAGCTGAATTGGCTTCCATAAGCTGATTTCCTGGTCTGGCTTTGGTGATGTCTGTCATATCGAGTCTCCCTTTCCTCTGAATGGTCAGAGTTGTTCAAATTGCTGCTCTTTCTCACACTGCAGGGTTGTTTTTAGCTGGGCTCTCTCTGGCTTTGAAGTCTGTTTCTTGAGGGCTCTGGGGTATAGCAGTCTCTTTATTTGGCAAACTTGCTCTTGGAATCGCTTTCGAAGGTGGTCTTCTTCACTGAGGGGATGTTTCTCAGGTTGTAAGGAGTGGTCACGCGTTACTTCATCTGTTTGGGGGATTGTTGATCATCATCATCCTCATCATCATCATCTTCAACATAATGATTGACTTGGGTGCGACTTTTCGAAGAGTTTAGGGCTGCTTGCTGCTGGTTTAGGTAGAGGGTTAGTAGGTGATGGGTTTGCACTTTGTCCACTTGAGGTCTTCTTCAGTCTCTCAGCTTCTTATACCACAGCTTCATCTGCCAAAGCCTCGATTTCCTTGACAAAATCTTGTTCTGCGGGATCGTTGTACTTGGCTTTGAAAGCATTCAGAAGTTCAACATCATTTTTGATCTCGAGTCCTGAAATCTTGAGGACTCTCTTGACATTTTAGTTGGTCGTAGGCTTGGTGAACTTCTTCTCTTGGTAGTCTGCGGGCATAGGGTAATTAACTTAAAATGAACTACCACTGATGGTATAGTTGGTCTGGCTTTGAATTGAACCTTTCTGGATCTGAATGTTGATGTTTTGAGATTAAATCAAATCATCCATGTCATTGCGGAATTATTCTGCCTCGGCGAGAGTGAACGTAGACTGAGTGGCAGTGTTAATGCTAACCTGACTCATGATCTATGAGACAAAGTTACTGGCTGGCTTGCAAACGTACTCGGTCAGAATAGGGTTCATTCCTTTGCACTGGATCAGCTTCTTCATGAGCAAGGCGATGTTGAATGGATTTCCTGATGCGAGGAATTCGAGCAAGGAACAGTTGAAGAAGGTTTTGCTTGGAGTTCTTGCACTCCACAGTCACTTTGGCATGTTGCAGCATCAATCTGATGGCACGATCCCCTTACATAGCTGAAGAGATGTGCCTGAGTTTATTCGAAATCGGTGTTGGAGAAGTTAAAAGTTCCTGTGGGAAGCAGGAAATCTTCGAAAATCATTAAATTAATTATAAAATTCTGAAAGATCGGACTTAAATCATAGTTCAAAATCTCAGAATGATTTTCATTGGTTTGAGTTTTTAGTGTTATTTGAGTTATTAGTATTAACTATTAAACTTTAAAAGACTGTAATATATATAAACCCTCACAAGGAACAGCACTTAGTTATTGGAAATGTTACATTCATTCAGTACATCATCGATTAGTAGCGAACATTCATACAATTCCTTTTCATCGCAGTCGATTCTGAATTTTGGGTTTCTCTGCAATCAAGAGTTAGAGGAAATCAAGCAGAGTGCGCTGAAGCCATAGTAGAAGACTATACTCAAGTGGACATCGGTCGTACTAGGCACCAACTTCCCCTCAATTCCTAAGCCATTGAAGCTCACTTACACCTCAGGTACTCTCCTTAACAATGGGTAGGTGCCGCCATCAACGATGGGAATTCTGGGTGGACAAATCATACGACTACCATTGGAGAATGTTGAGTGAGCAGTATCATAGTTAGTCGATATTTCAAGTTTGGCAACTGATGACTAGCTTTGTTATGGCCTTGAGCAGTACCTTCGTATGATTAGAAAGCCATAACAGCATACAGGGTAGATAAACTCTAATGTAATGCATAAGAACCTGCAGATAAAGTAGAGCGATGAGCTGTGGTAAGGCCTGCAAGACTTCATGAAAGAGCAGGCTGGGGTTTTCGATTTATCAAATCGTGACTACTCAAACCATTAACCAATGAATGGATCCTCCAAGAATCCTTACCTGAAACGTCGAGATGCGAAGCTGGCGCTAAAGAAAATCTAAGTGGTTTAACAATACAAGGTGGAGGGCATGAAACCCAAGGATATGTCACTTGAAATGGGTGTGGATCGACGATTTGTATACAAAGCAATTGAGAAGTTCAAGTATGAGGTGGAGCACAGAGTGCTGAATCCAAAACAAAAGCTCAAGAATGGGAGGAAGAATACGCGGAGCAACCCGCTGTTGCTGAAGGCGATTGCTACTATACTTGAACAGCAAGGCATCTACAAGATCACTGGCTGGCGCCTGCATGATAACTTGCTTGAATTGCAGAGTAAGGACTAAGAATATAAGAACCTAACAGTGCCCAGCGTTGCTACGCTATTAAAGGTACTCAAGGAAAGTTTCCATTTACGATTTGGCAAAGCCCAGAACGCCAATGCGAAGTATAGAGACCCATCCTTCAACTAGAAGAGGCTTTGGGTGTCAAGACTGCTCGCGCAGCTATTCTTGGAAGATGCAGTGATCATATCAGTGGATGAATCCAATTTCAGGAGCGATTACATGCCTACAAAGCAATGGAGTTTCAATTCAGCTGCCCTTCACAAGGAAAACCAATAAGTTGACTCCTCTCTGGCCCTGCTGTTGGTAAGACCGAGGTTCTCGTCACCGACGATGTCATCCAGTATGGCGAGATGCTGGTTGGCTACTCTAACATCGAGTCGAACGCATCTATAATCAATGGGGCCAGAAAGTATGATAAAATGAAGACCCCGAACACCCCATTTTTGAAAGACCAAGTTTCAATTCAAGATGAAAGTGACCTGAAAGCTGAAATTCTGAGACCCCAAGCAATTCTGGGAACCCCTAGGTAAGTATTGCTGCTATTGCTTAACTATTTGAATACAGCGTTATCAGCAGCTCAAGAGATGTCAAATCTGATGGTAAGGGTTCTATAGTAGCTTAAGAAGACTAAATTGGCAATACTGCACGAATAGTGGCTGGATCTAGAATTGTTCCATAAAAAATTTCAAGGCCAAACTCGAAATCGATCTTTACAAAGTTACGGAGGAAATCTTCCGGCTAGAGAGAGCATATCTTTGATGTAAAGGAGTAAAGCATCGCTGCCACCCCTGTCAAATGCAGCGATAAATACAAGTATACTAAGCTGTCACCTATCCTAGAAGCCCCAGAGGGCAGTGCTCAATAGACATCCCTGCAGAAGGCGCGCTTCAGCGCGATCAGAATATAGAGCTCCTCCAAGAAATCAAGCAGCAGCTAACCATAAACCCCTCTCAAATATGCTTCTGTTCTCACTCCATTGGTCCAGAACCTGGCCAGTCTCAGACTATAATCAACTCAACGCAAGGGCAGCGAGGTATTGAGCGCGAATGGCAACGAAAATATGGCATGCATCACTCCCCGACGCTTGCAGCTGTCCAGCAGGCCTCAAAGCAGCAGCTAAATCACAAAGAACCGACAGGAAGGTAAGCGAATTCTATGGATTTTGACACTTCTATAGATGATTCTAAGTTCCCTAAGTCCATTAAGGGCAGTAATCAAGCAACCCAAGCTGTAGTCGATGCAGTTGAGGCCTTACCATCATTCACTTATACTCCCATCGCAATCGCAAAGCAGCAAGTCAACCAGCGGTTGGGGTCTTATGGGCTCTTGGCTCGAAATCTCTCAATCACCAAAGGAATCCACTAAGAGATAGCAATTTTCGATGAGCTTTGTGGCAGCCATCACCAAGGACCAGCTGATCTCTAGTCAAATCATTGAGGGGGCCTTCGATGCCGTGCTGTTCGAGAACTTCCTCTATCACACCCTGCGCCAGCTGCGCACAGACAAGGATCTCGCCCATTAAAAAATCGTGCTGCTTATGGACAACGCAGTCATTCACAAGTATTCAGAGGTGCTGGAGACTGCGAGGAAGTTCAAGGTCACTGTCCTCTTCAATGCAGAGTACTCACCCTGGCTTAACCCCATCGAGCAGTTGTTCTCCTTCATCAAGAGGCACCTCCGCTAGGAGCAAGCAGACCGCAAGTAAGTATTTTGGGTCTAACTTTTCATAGGATCCACTTGGTGAATCGGCTTTCGCAGATTCTGAAGGCAATGACCAAGACAGACGTCAACAAGCTCTGGGCTTTCAGCGTGAAGCAGTGGTGCAGCACCATCAAGCATGGCTTTGTGTGAAGTTGGGCTGAAATGCGATGAGTTGAAGTGCAGGGGCTATAGAAGACACCAATACATACTGAAACAGCATTTTAATCCTCAAATTTATTGATTAAAAGCCCCCTTATTACATATCACACTTTTAAGTTTTAATTTTAACTAATCAAACCAAAAATCCAAAAACCTCTCTCATTTTCGCTCATTTTAAAGGCCAACTTGGCTACTCATTCACTAAACTGCCAGAATCGGGTGCTCTAACTGTCGAGCAGGACGTGAAAGTTGATGTTCCTAGTGTTTTAAAACATGGAGAATCCAGTGGTGATCCTAATTGGACTTTACACTCATAAATCAGGGCGCTATTGACAATTTATGGTGATTCCACTCTCAATCACCAAGATTTGATCAGGAATTTTTAAATCAGTTGATGATTTTATCCAACAGATAGTAAAAGTTGCTACTGGTTACTCAACTAGTGAATCAGATAAAAATTTTAAGATCCAACTTAAAATACAGCTATTCCTGATAAAATTTGATCGAATTCGACAACATTCTACTATAAGTGTCCAAATACAATCGAAAAGCAAAATTGGTTATAATTAAAATAATAGATTTAAATCTTGATTAATTTCTACAATTTCCTATTTTTATCTATTTTAGCAATAAATACATTGAATGGATGCTTAATTAAAAATGTTTTTGTAAAATTGGTAGGAGCTGTAAAAGTTAATTTAACTATTTTGCTACTAAGATCATTATAAAGTTACGTTATAGAAAGTATTATTCTTGAGCGCTTAAGTAATTTGAATAAATTTAATTACATTATAAACCAACCGCTTAAATAGTTTTTATAAGTGCTTTGATTTCTAGGAAATATTAGCACTTAAATGAACTTTTGGATTATGTGGAAGATGTCTGTTGTTTTTTACTATAACACTATTCTATCTGCTCTATAAATATGCATGATTGTAGGCTTGTCTTAATTAATAGTTACTTTGCCATCTATTTCATCTGCTTGCTTGAGATATACTTGTTTTATCTATAAATTGCTTTTTACTTAACCTCGCATCCTTTTAACAACTTGTTGAGTAGTAATCGTTGCGAGGCAAATTGCATTCTATTACTATTGCTGCAATTGCCCATAAATCCCATTGAAAGTCTCCATCTCTACAATCTTCTCTCTCTAGTTCCCATTACACTTCCCAATTCAAACTTCTACCCATAATGCTCTATTGAAGTCAATAATTGTCACTCTTACACGTGAAAAATGTGTCATAATTCTTAGGCTTCAAATTTCTGTACAAAGCCCAACTTTTTGTAACTCTCTTCTAAGGTATAAATCGCTAATAAAAGAAAACTACTTATGATTCCTTTGATCACTAATGAAATCTCTTAGGATCATTTCATTGAGTGGGAATATGAAAGCAACATGATCTTGGCAACCAGAATAGCATCTAGCTTGATTAAGTACTAACACACTTTAAATTTTGATTGTCTGAGCACTTGAAATTCGTTAGTAAACTCCATCTAAGATTTATCACACTTAATAAATAGTTTGAGGTATAAACTTTGTAAGAATAATGATGATCATTGATAACTTTCTTATCAAAGTAGTCCTCTAGAGAAAGATAACTTTAAAGAGAAGCATCTAAATCTATCTTCGCAAGAACTGCTATTTTATTTTATTGTATTAAATTTTGATCATAATTTTTGTGATTTCAGAGATTTATTGGTTGCGTGCCTTCATTATGAACTAGCTTATTCTGGCACTGTCACTTTAGAATATTCCCTCGCTTTTTTTCTTTTGTTGAGAAGCTACAACTAACTTAATGTTTTTTCTATGTCTTTTTGTGAGTTTAAAAGATGTTTCTTCAGGTCTCTTGTATGAGAGTACTATTTATGGCACTCAAAGCAATCATACTTCCCATCGATTTTGTCATGCTTTAAGTATACAGTGGGCTTAGCTTCTCTATGTTCTTTTCATATGTCTATACCAGCTTTACTTATGAGCGAAATCCCTCTCTCACACAGCTCACAAAAATACACTTCAACTTCTTCTGTTTTAATAGGAATTCAATTATTACCTTTCCCATCCTCTCTCTCACTCACACTTGTCTGCCATTTATTTTCTTTTATTAATTTCTCTTTTGATAACAGAGACCTCAAATGATAATAGCTCGGGTAGTTCTTTATGAGAGTTTATCTCACAGCTCTCACATTTTTTATTGCTGCAAAAGGTAAGTCTCATTTAGTTTGATGCGTTTGATGGAAGTGCTGTTGTTTTTCTTAAATGCTAGTGCTCAAATTTAAATTTGAATTTTAAATTATAAAACTGCCTCTATAACTCAGAGATTGTGCGAGGACTTTGCAAGCTTACAACTTCAAGGAAAATTCATTGAGTTCTAGGGAATAAAATGAGTACTAGGAGACGCACCAGCTCAAAATATGAGAATGGGTCAGCATTTTTAAATTCTATAATAAGTTGATTATAGTACGTATCGATTTAGGAGGTGCTCCTAATTAAGTACGTACTGCTTTAGGAGGAATTTTGTCATTTTATGATTAAAATTAGGGTGCTCCTAATTAAGTATTAGCATTAATTAAAACTCCTAATTAAGTACTAGCATTTTAGGAGCTGCTCCTAATTAAGTACGTACCAATTTAAATCAAAATTATGGAAATATAACAATAGAAATTAATATTAATCTCTCAAGTTAAAAACTTCTCCATATCCATCTTAGAAGTTGACTTCTTATAGGATGCTCATATTTAATAGTAAGTTTTATAGAGGCATATTATTGAAATCAACAAAGTTGAATTTGGATATCATTTCTTAGAACTGAAAACATGATGGAGTCAATGAATGAAACAATGAAAAGAGTGCAGGCACAAGAATGATTCAAAGATTTAGAAGCAAGGAGAATTTGCACCGCTACTCGTACGTGTAGTTGGTTTGTTTCATTCAACGATGGAAGGAACTAAAAAATTCATTTCTAAGGGCAATTCTCTGTGAACAGAAGAAAGCATTGAAAACCTAAGTTGTAAAGTTTGCAGAGATTCCAAACTATCCATAAATCTTAGTGACTAATTTATATGATGATGCAATGAATGACCCAGAGGTTTCGTTGTACCTGCCTACTAAGAAGCAGCTGTCAAATAAACTTCCTTAAAGAAACTATTTCTTTGGCATACTTGCAACAATAAAAGGTGATTACTTGAAAGAAATTATTCAAGAATCTAATAAGAAGAGGTACAGCATCTCATCAGAAGATAAGGAAAAGCAAGGGATCAAGATAAGTGAGAGCTGGCTATCAGAGCTGCAGAAGCACCCTTATATTTCAAGTAAGGTTTGTAGTTTAACTCTTTAGTTAATCTTGTACCGGCATCTTCTTTTTGATGTAGGAAAAGAGCAAGCTTCACATAGAGCGAAAGTCGCAAACAAAGTATGAAGTTAGCAGGCGAACTTATTCAAGTATTCAGAGGCCAGAGTGAATGAACATAGAATCTTGAGTTGGTAGTAAGTGAAGAAACTTATGATGAGAGAAGTAACAGGAAGAAGAAAAGAAAGATAAGCCTGCTCTTGCTAGAGAGAACTTTAAATTTAACTTAAATATTCATTAATTTAACTCTAATACTTAACTTTATATATTCACTCTATCTTCCTTAGAACATCTTAAACCAACTAAATATTTACTCTCTTCGCTGAACTTTGAATAAAGTCGACTGTATGGAAAAGTAGATAATGGATCAAACGGTATAGTAGCAGTTTCTTGTACTTTTAGTAAACCCCAATACCCCATGAGTATTCTACTGAAGAAGGCGTATAAGAGTTTAAAAAGTAATAGTAAGTATATAGTAATAAATGTTGTTCAAATTGACTTCTTTAAGTCAGATTATTCAATTATATTAATGAACTATCTGCTTTCTTAGTCATGAATATATGTTTTGTTATCAATTCTAAAGATTTAAATGCTCTAATTGCCTGAGTTATATTTGCTGATTGTCTACTCAATATAATGACTATCATTTTTGTTCTTGTCTTCGGTTTTCAAATGCTATTGAGTATTTTGGCTCTGATCTTGTTGTAAAGATTGAAGCTCTTGCTACTATATTTGTTAACCTTAATTTTATATATCAAGTTTCTCAACTTTAGAGACTCTATTAACCACAGACTTAATATTTTCCTTGATCGAATGTAAGCTGTCAGCAACGCCTTGCTTGTGGTCAACTATAATCTTGTTTACCTGGTCAATGACATTTTTCATGTTCTTTTCTACCATTTCATGTTGGTGGTCCTGCTTGGACTGAGACTGGTTTAGGATTTCCAGCTAACTGGAATACTTTTCGGACATTTCTCTGATGCTTTTATCAGCGCCTTCAATGGATTTTGTGAGAGCCTGTATTTGCTCGTGCACTCTTCTTACATGGCTTGCCAACGACTCCTAAGTCGCAATTCCTATTGTGGGTGCCACTTTCTTGATATCTGCGACTAAAATCTGAAAGGTTTGTTCTATTTCTTCTCTTCCCTAATTTATTAGCTCTTAGATCGTTGGTATGTCCATTTCTCTAAACCTTTGCTCAACTTCTTGAACCTTATTGCAAACTTCAGCAACTTTATCATTGAGGCTAGCCAGCACGTCTGTTTCGAGAATGTCAGGCA
>ARYC01022548.1:0-25445 GCA_000711775.1 Oxytricha trifallax
GAACTGACAAAGATCTATGCAATAAGAAGGTGGTGCTTTTAATGGATAATGCCATAATTCACAAGTATTCTGAGATGCTTGCGACTGCTCGTCGCTTCAAAGTCAACTTACTCTTCAACGCAGAATACTCGCCCTGGCTCAACCCAATCGAACAGTTGTTTGCTGACATCAAGAAGAACCTCAAGCAGCAGAACATCAACAGCAAGTAAGCATACTCTCATAACAAACTTATAGAGTGCAGCTGGTCAAGCGCATCCAAGAAGTAATCAAAAAATGAGCGAGGATGATGTTCGAGGACTATGGGCATTCAGTATCAAGAAATGGATACATACTCTGAGGTATGGCTTTGTATGAGATTCTACTCAAAAACAAGAATTGCATCATACATTGAAATTTCTATAAGCGCTTATACCTAATGCATTGTCATTTTTACTGCCTATACTATTACTGCTGCTATTACTCCTGTTATTAATACTGTACTTAAAATTAATACATAAATGCACGAGGATCCCTGAAAATCGCAGTTTTCATAAGTCTGCTCAAACTATTATGAAGTTTTGACGAGTGGCATCAAATTCTGCTCTACTCCACTCTATATAGCAAATTTCTATGCACTCAAGGTATACACCAGAGGAGTTGAGCAACTTAAGCTAAAATTGGACAAAAGTTGGTTCAAAATCAGATATTTCAAAAATTGAATGGGTTGGTGAGAGAGGAGATACACTGAGCATCATGCTATCCAGCTTGATAGGAATTCAGCAAAAAACTAGCAAATTCGCAACTTCTGCTCGATTTTTTTGACAAGCAGCGATTTGCAGGTGCTGCTGCAGCATTAAACTTTACGACCACAAAATCTTTCACAAAATTGACCAGCAAAAACGATTTTCAAGATTTTTGACCACTCTGCTCCAAAATATTCTTGGTCACCGCACATTTTCGAAAAATGACTCATAATACTAAATTCAGAGTAAAAACTGTGATTTTTTGAGATTTTTGCCACTACTCTGGTCATTTTGGTTTAAACCATGCACTCTGGTCACTTTTTGAACAAATCTCAGCTTTGACACTATTCTTGTCACTTTGATTAAAATCTTGCACTTTGGCCACTTTTTTGACCACTCTGCTCAAATAGGAGAGACAAAAATACCAAAACAGAAATTTTGACCACTACTCTGGTCACTTGGGTTGAAATCATGTACTCTGGTCAATTTCACAGAAAATCCATAATTTGGACAATTTAGAGATGTTCCTGATGATGCATGGTGATATTGACATAAAAACCTAATAAAAGTGACTATTTCGTAAAAATAAGTAGTAATTTGACCACTTTTCGCATATAAGACAAAACGCATAGTAAATTAGCAGTAATTATATATTTATTAAATTTTGAATTTTAATTTTTACATTTCCCCGATTCAATTGTATTTTATCAATATTTCATATTTTATTTTTAAAAAATAAATATTTATTTTAATAAATAAATAAATTATTACTTGTAAATCATTTATAAGAGTTTTAATTTTTTTATTTATTTCTTAAAAATAAAATATGTTAATATATTTTGTTAAATTCCTAAATTTTTGCAAAGTCCAATAATATGACAATAATAAATTTTTTTTAAAAAAAATAAAATTTTATTGCAATTTTGCAATGAATTTTTTATTTAAAAATGAGAATTTGATGAGTCATACATAGCTCGAAAACTATTGATCGCACATTCCATGTTCATCTGCTACTATAACTCAGCATAAATAACTCTATCGGACTACATAAAGAAAAGTATACATTAGGGGGAAGATACTACTTCTTAGCCAATTATTTTATTATTTTTTTTATTTTTATTTCTTAAAATTGTTATTTATAATTATTGTATTATATGTTATTTATATTACTATTATTTTATATATTTATTTACCTACGTTTATTAAAATTTATCTTTATTTGATTTTTATGAATCTTTTGTGTTATTATATTTATTATTTTAATTACTTCTTTTTATATTCATTTTTATTATTTAATTACATACGATCATCACTTATAAATCATTTATTTTTATATTATAGACTTATTATTTAGACAAATTTCTTTTAAAAATATAATTAATACCAAAATTTTATTTATTTATTCTTTGAACATTTTATTAATAATTATTTATAATATCTATATCTTTATATTTCTGATTTATTATATTGAATAATATTAATTTATAATAATCTTAACTTTATATTAATAGTAAACATTTACCTCAAAATGTAATTTGACATTATCTTTTAGATTAAATCTTCAGCATTTTTAAAAATTCTTTATTATTATTTATAATCCTATTGATTAAACGAATATAGCAAAATAATAGAGTTGATATGGAATATTGAGAGTAAGAAAGTACATGAAGATGATAAATTTAAAAATAAAACCATTATTCAATATTAAAAATGAATAAATGAACATTTCTTAAAGATATATGATTGACGGGTATATATAATATTATTAACTTTTAAATAAAAGAATTCATTTACCAATGAAAATTCATTAGCTCTTAAATTCTTAATTTAAGTGATTAAGTATATATACTGGCTGTTAAGAGTATAGAATTAACAATATATTTTTGCAGTTTTTATAAAATATATAAAAGTATAATTTGAATTTGAATAGGAAGTTGTTAAAAGTTTAATTTAAATTCAAAATTGTCAATAATTATTATACGAATTTGGTAGCTTTTCATTTTTAACACTAGGAACTAATATATATAAAAGGGCTTCCATCACAAATCAAAAAGCTACCAAATTTTTAATTCCTAGTATTTAAGACTTTTAATATATTAAATCATTCTAAAGTTTAATTCCTAACTGCCATTAATGGCGACTGCCATATTTCAGGCTCCAAAACCCAAGTGACTTGAGTGACAGTAGCATGTCTTAGCATCTCTGGTGCAGCTGCCAGGCATCAAGGCAAATCTACTGGGTCTTTAACAGCAACAAGAAATGGGGAGAAGAAGGATGAGGCAGAGGCCTATTTGCCATTCACTGTAATACCGTTACTAGCATCGACATCGCTTGCCTCCCAAAGAGAACCAGCGGCTTTGAAAGGTTTAACAGTCATGTCACTCTCTCTGGCGATGCCTACTATGCTTGAAAGGCTCTGAGGAGTTGGAGGGTGAGTATTAGCGTTTTTAATCTGATTCCTTATAGAATTGCAAGTGAGTTGGGCAAGATGTTGCGAACACATTAGGGCTGAACACTCGCATTAAGCACAAAGATGGCAAGAGTAAGAGAGATAGAAGGTCTTGTATTGCCTGATACCACAACAAACATCAGCATTGACACTCCTGACATCTGAGCATGTTCCCTTTGGTGCGAATGCTACGTTGTAGCACTGAAGCATAGAGTGCAAGGGATCCTCATTTGATGAGATGCCTATGGGCTTACAGCTAGAAGGATAGTGCTTCAGGGATCCTTAGCCCAGCTAACGTCAAGGGGTACATCATTTTCGAAAGTCTATTTCATCCTTAAGGAAAGCGCCAAGGCTGATCTATTGCATCAGGGAGGAATTCAGATAGCCACCAGAAGAAAGCGGCAAAGAGTTAGAGGAAAGCATCTGCATGCAAGAAGCGCGTGACAATAGTCCGGGATTCAGCACAAAGAGATGAGTAAGGCGCCTGGTTGAATGGCTATGGTATAGCATGATAAACAAAGATCTTCTTTTATCTCGGCCCCTTGGATAGATGTCTGAGTCGGAGACTCCATCTCCCTGCGTCTTTGCATGGTGAATCGCGTGGTACCACTGGCAGCGCCCCATTCGAAGATTCGCCCCTTACTTCGTCTGCAAAACTGAAAGTTCCAAATGCCTGAATCCCCAATGTAAGTAATTTGACCATTTTCTGAAGAATCCATTAAATCCCTGCTATAGGCTAGAGTGCAGATAGAGGCCGCGAAGCTGATGCCTAGGCTGTGCTATTCCGTCCCGCTAAGAAAGCAACGGAGTCCCTAATAGCTTCATCTTAAAGAATCCTCTTTTGAACAGTTGCCTTTCTGTCAACATTTGGACAAAAGTATCAACATTCTGACATCGTGAAGCTTAAGTGTAGAATCAAAACCCCAAAACCTTTTCAGTAGTTTGATTGAGTTTTTGATTGATAAAAGTAGACTATTAAGGCATACTTTATCAGGTTTTAATATGGTTTATGTAGGGGTTTAATGTTAAATATTAGTAATTTAAGTGAGTATATGCGAGGTTTGGGGTCTGTTTATGACAGTTAGTATATAGATTTATTGTTTAAGTTGCGTTATGGATGTGATGAATATAATGATCAACTCAAGCCTATCCTTAATTACACGTCTATAGCAAGGTTACTCCATAAATCTCCTGCTACTGTTAGGTCTCACTGTCTATTAGCATTGAATTTAAAGAGATAGCAGCTTAATTCAAAGCCTAAAAGACCTCTAAAATTTTAGCAGCATCATATCGATTATCTAATTAATGATAAGACTTTTAAATACTGGGCTCATTTCTATCTATCCTAGAGGGCTTTGATGTTTCATCGCCAATTTCCTGAGCTTCACATATCAGCTTAATCGAAAGCTAACATATATAAAAAGAACGGAATATCTTTCAAGACAGTCAATCGCATTAAGAAAGTGATTGACTTTAATGTTCCATTTTATAAGACTAATTTAAATTATATATTCGATTAAATGCAGAGGTCTTAAGAGCATAATATAAAGTTTATACACGCTGATGAAGCTGTATTTACATTCAATACATTTATATCAAGGTCTTGGTACAAGAGGTATAGTAATATAGAAGTTTATGACTAAAAGGTTAAGATATAAACTCATGCAATCCTTGGTGGAATCAGTGAAGATAGTGGCCTAGAGACTTATGTTATCCACCCTCGCTCTATAAAGACTGAATAATATATTAAATTCTTACAATAACTCAGAGACAAATACGATGACTAAGAGATTATTATGTTCGTTGATAACTTATCAGTTCATATAACTAAAGACTCAAGGAAGGAATATGAAAGGCTAAACATAACACCTGTATTTAATGTTCCTTACAGCCCTTAGTTTAATGGAATTGAATTATACTGGGGGTTATTGAAAGGCCACTACAAGAAACTTCTACTCTATCACTTAATGCACGACTTGAAAATAGATACAGTCGATTTTATAAAGAGTGCTGCTAAAAGAGTCAGCGATGATAAAGCTAAAGTATGCGCAAGAAAAGGGAGATTTTGTGTTTATAAATAAGTATTAGATTTAAACGAATGAATAAGTTCACATATTAAATTTGCCCGTAAAGGGATTTGGCTTCTCTTTCTTTTCTTCCTCTTAAGGCTTGCTTGGGCTTATGTTTCTTCTCTTAGTGCCAGGTCTTGCATCTATGTTAATCTCGTCTGGCTTTTATAAATCTTTGAGACTTTCTCTCTCTGTTTAATTTGCTGTGCTCTTTCATCAAGTATATAACAGTACTTGGTTTTTCTATAAAGTTAGAAGACTAAGCTTACTTGAGATGAAAGGATGCTTTTGAAGTTCCTACAGCCAGGTGTCAATTAATTTAATACCTTGCTACTCTTTTTCTTCAGGAGAGATGCTGTAGCGTTTCTTATGAGCTTCTTAAATAACTTCATTTAAGTACTCAGGTTTCAGAGTTCCAAGAACACCAAAGAAGAAGTTTCTCTCTGGCAACTTATTAGAGAGCTGTAGCTTTGATGGAAGGTAGAGAGCTACGTCTGGATCACTCATAGCATCGTCATATAGGTTTGTCACTGATATTTCAGGGTAGTTAGGTATCTCTATCATCCTAATTTCATTAGACTTAAAAGCTTTTTTGTCTTCACTCAGTAAGGCTTTTAAGAATGAGATTTTAGTTCCCTCCTAAGTCGGCAAGAACAATCCAACTATGGTTAATCTATCAGTATGAGTTAAAAGTTTACCTTGCTAAACCAAGTACCTTTAGAGGTCCTCTTTACTTCGAAATTTTCCTATTAAATCTTGAGATTAAATTCTCCTCATTGCATCATTCATAGACTCGATCTTGCTTCCTCTTTCTAGAAATGTTAATGAAATTTAAAATTATGGATATCCATTCTAAGTTTATTAAAATCTTACTACTAAATAGGGATGACCTACTGGAGGTCAACCTTGAAAAGATATGAGGAGAAGCATTGAAAAACTTGCTCCAAGTTTCACAGATTGATTTCCATTTTTATCAAACTTTCTCCATTAAATTGCTCCTAATAATGTTTAATTATTTTAGGAGGTCCTCCAAATTAAGTTCAAACTTTATTGGGAGTTAAATTTTAAGGTTAAAACTTAATTAGGAGGCATATTAAATTAAAAAATGTTAAATAATTTTACCTCCAAATTAAGTTCAAACTTGATTTGGAGGACCTCCTAGAGAAACAAAACTTCATTAGGAGTAATTTAATTTACTAAAACGAATAAAATTCTCATAAAATATGTCAACTTACAGTCTTTTATGATTAATTCAATTTCTTTCCTCTCAGCAAAGAATCTACCAGAGTGTCTTATACTCTACTATAATAGTTTATCTCGGTAGATTTTATCATTATTAATAATAAAATATATCAGCAAACTAAAATGAGCGCTAACCTGTTAAGAAGAGCGGCATTACTTGGATCAAGCCAATAAAAGTTATCATTCCAGCAACCAAGAAAAGTAGAGACCAGAGACGCTTGTACTCAGTGAAAGCCTACTTTTGACAACTTTGACCAGTCTAGCTTTGAGATTTAAATATAAGTTAAGTAGGAGGTTATAATAGAAGCTGTCTAAATTGAGGAGGAAGTTAAACAACCCTCTATAGAGCATGAATAAATACCAGCCAAAGTTGACTATTAATGCAAAAAATGCAATAAAGTTTTCCCTTAAAAGTCAACTTATAAGAGACACATGAGAGATATACACAAAGATATGCCAAGGTTATATATCAAGCATTAAAAGAAAGATGGGAAGTGTGTATGTGAGTTCTGGGAGAAGCCATATTCTCATAATAGAGACCTCAAAGTGCACCTAAAGAAAAAGCACAATTAAAGTTTGATCTTTATTCATGAACCTACAGGTAATAGATTCCTCTAAAAGAGGAGATCAAGAAACCCAGTGGAGTCTCTTAGAGTTGAAGTCTAGAAGTAAGTTAAAATGAAGAAAGCAGTCAAGAACTTTCCAGTCTCTGAGATCAATAAAATCATGGTTAAAATAGAGGCAATGAAGATTCCCATATTAAAAATTATTGACTTAGATTCTTGCCTAGAAAGCTACCTCACTCTTGAAGATAAAATAGAGAAGAGAGTCATTACTGATGACTAATATGCTTACAAGATATATCCTTTCAATTACTTCCTTGCTGATGACAAGTTCCAAATGGAATTTGCAAATGAGTATTATGCTCTTTAAAAGGCAAAGTTAAATGAGTGCAGGCATATCATATAGCTTGATGCTATTTTACTTGGTAAAGATCATGTAGCCTTCAGGCTTCCATTACTAGAAATGACTTACAGAGAATTCTTATCTGACAATAGATGTCAGAGATAAATTAGCTAGATAGTATAGCAGATAGTTGAAGGGATTGAAGAGCTTCACAAGCTAGGTTATGTTCATAGAGACTTAAAGCCAGAGAATATCATGATGAATTTTCAGCCTCTTAGAGTTTATATTATTGACTTCAACAGAGCTCAAAGAGTGCAAGCCTCTGCATAAGCAAATGTATACGGCACTCCTGGATATTTCCCAGAGAGAGAGGATTGGAGAGATGGAGACACTTAATGGGATATCTGGGCCCTAGCAGTTATAATAATAGAGAGCGACATGCCAAGAAACGATTACTTTAGTTGCAGAGGTGACAGAGATTCTAAGCAGAGAATCAAGCAATATCTCGATAAAAATAAAATAAATGGAGGTCTCAGAGAACTTGCATACTCAACTATTATCAAGCCAAGCTAAGAGAATTAACAAACAATAGAAACAATCAAACATCAACTTAGAAAGATAAAATTCAGAGAACTGCCACATGACTCTAAGCTTATGTTTGTGTGAAATATTTTAAAAACTCGCTTGTTATACTCACTTAAATTACTAATATTTAAACATAAACCCCTTCATGAACCCTATTAAAACCCTAATAAAGTATGCCTTAATAGTCTACTTTTATCAATAAAAAACTCAATTAAACTACTAAAAGGGTTTTGGGGTTTTGAATGTGTGTATGTTAAAAAGCCACGATCAAGAGCGATGACCCTAAACTTAATGTACTATGCAAACAAAGTGAAAGAAAAACATTAACATGAATCTCATGAGGGCTTGCAATCTAATTTAGGGTAGATTTTTCAGTTGTAGGAATTACAAGACATCTCTTTTGCTATTACTCTCAGCGCCTCCACTCTTAAGCATTCTGCTATTCTCATTGTACTCGCATGTTGAATTAATTTAGTAATTAAGTTCTTGTATAAATAGAATATCTCTCCTATACATATTTAGCTAATGGGTTTTGTTTTTGCATTTGATTTTCTTTTTCACTAATTTTACATTATTTTATTAAGTTAAGAAGTTAATAGTATATAAATAACTTCAAATATAATAATAAATTTTATATAAAGCTGCTAATAAATCATAATTAATAAAGAGCAATATATAGTGAAAACTATAAATGATAATAAATTAACAACGACAAAAAGTATATAGATTAGAGTAAACTTAGTTTAAAAATTTATAAAACTATATTTAATATAAATGTTTGATTATTAAGGCTATTGTTATAATTATACTTTTCATCAAATTTATTCAGTATATTAAATAAAAGATTTAGATACTATACTAAAATATAAAGCAATAGCCTAAAAATTATCTGTGAAAAATATATGAAAAGCGAATTAAGTTAGAAATTACAATTACAAATCCTAAATGAATTTTAAGTAGAAGTCGTGATCAAACATACTATTTAGTAATTAATTTTATGATATGTATTTAATTTAACATAAATTAATGTTTTTTTTATTAAAGATGTAGTCAGCAAGCTGAAAATAATATCAATATCTAATAATTATTTGTTTATAAATATTATAATGTTTTATGAAATTTTCTATTAAATTATTCAAAATGCATTACATTTTTATATTAAATATTGACTTATTTTATCCTAGCAAAACTAAAATATCATTATTTTCAAAGAATTATTATTCAGGCAATATGAATTTGTAAAATAGTTACACATTATTGCAACAATAGATGTAAATATAGCAGATATTAATAAAAAAAACGAATGTCATTAATTTAATATGAATAAAAATTAAACTTAATGTGACTTATTATAAGATATTAGCATTAATGTTTAACTGTTTAATTGATAAGTTATAATATTTAATAATAATATTAAAAATTTAATGATTAATTAAATTACATTTAACATATAAATAAGTTATCAGTATTAGAAAATTATTAGGAAACGACAGAAGCGCCAGTTAATCATACTCATAAAGATCTATTAACCATTTAAACTAAAATTTAAACAGAAAATGCTATATGTATTTAATTGTTTAATAGTATATAACTAGAAGATAAACATTAAAGCATGAAGCCGAGTTTATGTTAAATTGCTTAGTGCTAAGTACTATTCGTTATTTATATTATAAAAATACAATGTAATGTTTTATGGAGTCATTCTCCTTTCTTATGAAGAGCTTAACAGTGGAAAAATTGCTATACCAAGATTAGTGATGATTCCTCTGCTGATATTTTAACAGGAAAGATAATTGTTGAGGCCATTTCCTTTGAAGAGTATGACGATTATAATTTCGTTGCATCAACTTACTTCTAGAAAGTGTAAACTTTTTTACAAGTGTAAATCATATTATACCTCCTCTAAGATATTCATCTGTTATCTTTAATTTACTTGTTCAAGCTTTTAATTTCATTCATTGATAAAGAAGACATGAAACCATAAAATAATTGAAAGTACTAACCATTTTTTTAAAATCGCAATGGATAATATATATATGCTATACTTACTGATCATATTCCTATACAATGAAGCATAGTCTAACTTCAACAATTATACTTATCTAGCTATGTTCTTTCATCTCAATCGTAAGTATCTAATTTACCAGTGAAATTTAGAGATTATCTTCATCAAACACTCCTTTACATTTTTCCATAAAGATGATTAAATAATACCAATTAGTAATTAATTAGACCTACTTACTTAGGATTACAATGAAGCTAACAACTATGGGTTAATATGAATTAAAACATGAAAACTAAGATAATTATCTTTTTGTTTACACTTAGTAGCCCTTTTTTGTTGTTCCTAAATTTCTAACCTAAATTGTGTTTAAAAACATCTGGATTGTCATTATTAATTTTAGATAATAATTTCGGATAAAAGATAGACAATTTTCACCAAAAAATAAGTTTGACATCTTATGGATGAATATCTTTTTAATTCGAAATTTCTAGGCAACTAATAATCATTTATTACCATTTAGTTAGAATTCTAAATAGATATCTCTAATTAAGATTAAATTTCATTAGTTTAACTATAAATTCACGATTAAAGTTTGTATAAAAATAGAGATTTAAGTATAATTATAATATGACTACTAAGAAATACTTATATATTATGAAAGTAAATAAAATCTGTATTGATTATTATATATAAGGACTAAACAAGCATCTTAATATAAAAGGTTATTTTCATATAAAATCCAACAATTTAACATTACTAAATGAGTGAACAATGAATGTCATTCTAACTTAGTCACTAAATACTTCAATAACTTATAGATTAAGAATTAAAACTCAAAACTATTTCCTTCAATTGGTTATCCTCTGTATATTATTAAAATATTAATAAATGTGTTATAATTATTTTTCTTTAGAAAAAGTATGCTTATATACAACTTAATATAATTTTCTTAGTAAATAGCAATAAAATTTAGCTAAAAAATCTTTAAGATAATTATTCTTTAGTCTTTAAGAAACTCCATTTAGTATAGTTTGGAGTTTTTGCTTTATTTAATCATAAGAGTCCGACAAATTGAGAGACCTGATTCTCAAAATTGATTTCTTATTTTGGTTCTCAAAAACCATAGTTTAAAGAAGTCTAATTACATAAATGACTTAAATATGCTTGTTTTATTATAAATACACATAAACTGAACTCAATGGCAAGTGATGTTTAGTAAACACCCTTACTGTTCAATAATATCCATTTGTCTATCTAATGAGTGAAAAATCAATAAATAAAATGTTATATCGATAGGTATATATTCGTTCAATCTTGAAATTGTGTAATTTAATTATCAATCAAACTAATAAGTCATATATTATTATATTTCATAGACTTTAATCAAGCAAATTATTATCTAGATATTTATATTTATGAGAACGACAAATAATAAATATTTATTAATATTATAATTATCTTCATACTTTACTTCAGTTTCATAATAGCTATCTTCCAATACTTTTTTTAATAAGAATTAATTTGATTTACTCTATTTTCAAATACAATATTTTATATTCATTATTTTTAAGTGTATAATTAGCAATCCTATCACGTTTTTTCTCAAGTATATATTTTAATTATTCTAATATTATATATTTTAACAAGTAAATGTAATAAAATTGAACTAGAAAGCTTGTCGTTTAAAAATATTAACAAAATTTAAATCTGATATTTTATTATTTTTTTATGATAAAAAATTTTAATTTTTAACTTACTTCTCCAACAATACAGTGCGTAACGAAGTAACACTTGAGGAAACACAGCTGTAACTGGAATTAGACTGTTACAATAATAAAAACATTAAACCTCAAACGAAGATACAGAAGAAGTCCCAGCAAAACACAATGAATGATAACACATAAATTATTAAAGACCTTTGGATGAAATGTAGTGCCAAAGAAG
Source organism: Oxytricha trifallax (assembly GCA_000711775.1). Lineage (NCBI taxonomy): Eukaryota > Ciliophora > Spirotrichea > Sporadotrichida > Oxytrichidae > Oxytricha > Oxytricha trifallax. The sequence continues at coordinate 11,923 of ARYC01022548.1, forward strand.
CAACTAAGTTCATAGAGAAAGTTATCAGCACTAAACCAGCAAAAATAGTCACATAACTCTCAAATATGAATGGAGAAGAATCAAAATCCAAAGCCAATCAGTTTCTTAGAAATACAGAATGCAGAGTGCTACTACTCCCCACTACTAAATAAACCGTTAAAAGAATAGGTTGATTATTTCTTAATGGGAACAGCATTCTATAAATACTCTCGGAGACACAAATTGTTAACAGTATCACTAAAACACTTTCCTAATGAAAAAGCGCTAGGACCAGACAATTTAAGTGACAGATTCCAAAGAAAGAAATATAATGCTTTACTACTACTATCATTCATTGAAGATTGGATCAGCAGGAAAGCTAACCCTCCACCTTGAATTAATGATGCAAACTTAATGTTATTATCTAAAACAGATAATATAACACCTGCAATCTAAAAGACTAGACCTATAGCTATGTCATCAGCAGCAAGAAAACTTTTTGAAGCTACGTAGATGAGACTATTCTCCAATCACCTATGGAGTACTATAGACTAAAGTCAAATAGGGTTTAGACCTAAGGCAGGGTTGGATTAGAACACAGCATAACTCATACAAGATATTGACTCAAGATAATATTAGAGAATCTGGTTCATTGATATTGCATCTGCCTTTCCATCACCTCCTATGATTCTACTGATCGATGATATTTACAGAAGGAGATAATTGTTCAAGCACTTGGACATATAATTCAAAAGGGCTTGACCCTTATATATTAACATATAATTAAGATCGGGGGTCCCTAGAGACCTCAATGTGATCATATTATTATTATCATTATTTCTAAATGATAATATGATTGTCTATGCTTTATAGTTATAGACTATCATTGATTAAGTATTATATTTATATTCAAACGAGCTTCAACATTTAATGAGTATTTTATCAATTATGTATTTTTGATTTCTAATTTAATTAAGTCATATAAAACGCCAAGAATAATTCTAAAAACGAAGTAATAGATTAATATAGTAAATTAAAATATGTTTTTATTAAAAAGTTGGTATTAAAATTCTTGAGATATTATAAAATTCGTCAAATTAGCCTAAAATTATTTAAATTATTATCATCTTTTTCTTCATTGTCATTGTAAAATTAATAACTTTACAACATCACATTTTCTCTTGAGTTACCATATATTTTTGGCTTAATTAAATCACTAAGCAAAGTATTAATAAATTAACTTTAAGAAATCATAGAAATGTTCAGTTATTATTACTCTCACAAATCTAAACTTTTTTTGGTGATAATTATAAGAATTCTGTATTTAAAACTATCGATATTAGTAATATACTTTATGCTTAAAATATTTTGAATCATTTACTTTATATGATTAATGTGCGATCTTTAATATAAAAAATGGTAAGAATGTATATAGAATCTTATTCTTGAATAATAACATTTTTTCATTTTCAATTAAAGTATAATCATACATATTCTTTCCTCTCATTTATCTAATTCATTACAAAATAATCTTAAAATGCAGCTTCTCAGGAGATAACTGTTGAATAAATTTGGTTTTTCTTCTGTGTGATAACCTTTTTGATAGATATTGATGATTCATAGAAATCATTGATCACAATAACTCTTACTGTCTTTGTCAAGCACATTGCAATTGGTGAAATCTTTGCAAGGATAGTAGCATAATTTTAATATGCTGGTATCACATATTCATAGTAAATATATAATAAAATATAAATAATTCTTAATGTCGTATTTATTTCCTTCCAAATCATTTTTAAATCGGAATATAAATTAAACTTCCCTCTTTAATTACTCTCTCTCTCTCTCTCTCTCTTTTATTGATTAAAATTTAATAAGAGTAAAGAGCTTTTTTAACAATTATCAAATTAAAATGTAGATTCATGAATTGATTGCATTTAATATATAAGTATATTTATATATTGAGATTATTTGGATAGTGTTAAAAATGATATCAATCTCTATCTTCATAAATTCAACTTTTATTTGAGACTTTAAGGTCATTAAAACATGCCAATAAACTATTTAAGATACAAAATTATGCTTTCAATATATAATTATGAAAAATAATCGAGAATTGGTAAATATATTTTGATATTAATTTAAATAATAATTATTCGTATAGAGGGTTGCAGAAATGGAATCCAGAAACAGCTTTGTCATCTCTCTATTCTCTTTCGTATTTTGATCCATCTGGCCATACCTACTTTGCTGTTGCCATCTTTTTCCAGTGTCTCACGAGCTCTCGATCTTCTAACGTCGCCACTCTTGCTGGTAAGTATTGCTGAAATAAAAAAAGTTTAGATATGTTTTTTGTAACTTACAAATTTTAGTGAATAACCAGCTGCTCTAGGAAGACCATCTTTAGGTTTTCATATTTTCTTAATTAATTTCATTTTAATTTATCGATTTTCTATTATAAGTTGTAAATATTAGAGTAGTTTTATATGTAGTACTTTTTTGCTTGACAATTACTATATCTTTAGCTTATTTCATCTAAAATAGGTTACTATGGATGAAAGGTCCCGCTTATTTTTACCCTTAAAATTTTAGAATTTTCTCTGCTGCCTGCTGAGGACTTTTCTCTAACTTACTTGCTCATTGTAGGTATATCTATTTATAAATATTGAATTTTTGAGTATCTTAAATTGCTATTTGTTTTGTATATTATAACTCACTCAGTACTAAGAACAAAAGTATTTCTTCATATAATTAATAATAGTCTTCTTGAACTATGGATTTATCAAACTTTTCCTCTAGACATGAATAATGAATTAAAGGAGAACTTTGACTTCATTGCATTTGTTTTTGATTTCTTTATCTATAAGAAGAATATACATTAGGAATCAATATAAGCAAAATCAATTTAATAAACTTATTGTTATATTCATCCAGTAGCATAAGATAAAATAAGAGTTTTTAATAAAATGTTAAATAATAACACTTAAAGTTTGAGTTTTAAGTTTGTGTGAGTAGAGAAATTCCTCTTTTAATTTAAAGAGCTTGTAAACTCTGCGATAGCTCTAAATTATTAAACAATGTATATTTGCGTTTGATTTGTTGATGACTGTCAACAGTCCTGTGCTCATTTGAACATAAAGTCTTTAATTATAATTTTATCATCTTTAAATAGAGCATGATACTCAAGGTTAAGTTAGATGCTTTCTAATTCAAGATTGATAATCAGATTAACATAGATTATATTTGAGTAGTTTAAGAATAGATTTTACTTAATATTACACCTAGCTTTATATCAAAATTATGATCAATAAGTGAATTGTAAAAATATATATATAAATTTCACGATAATATTTAAAAATACAAAATATGTTATTTATTTTGTAATACCATCTTATTTAAATATTGTTTGGTAATTTATAGTTTAAATACTGTGATTATTAAATTATAAAGTAAAGTAAATATATTATAGTGATAAATCATGTTAAATTAATAAAAAATATGGTAGAAGTTAATTTTAAAATATATTTGTTTTATTTAAAATTCTTCTAGTAAATCATGAATAATTAAAAATAATATATATTGTCATAGATAGATAAATACTTAAGGTAAAATAAATTGCATTTAAATTTAACACTGATATGAACGAGAAAGTGCAATTCATTTCAGTTCTACGATTTCAATCTTTTTATTGATCCTCCTTGTTCAGTTATCATTTCTTTTTTTTTATCATTTCTCTCCATCATCATGATCTTTGTCTAACTAACTACTCATTGAATAAATGAATCTAGTTGCTAAATTCTCTTTGTAAAAAATATTGTGGAAGTTGATTTATTTTATAAAGCTTTAGATGAGTATTGGTTTTTCACTTCTCCGCCCTCTCTTCTCGTTCCCTTCCTTTTAGTTTTACCGTGGGTGAAAACGTATTCCTGACCTTCAGCCAAGTTCTCGTTTATCTCGCAGAATTTAGATTTATGCTTATCACTAAATCTCTATTTACATTCCGTTCTCTAGTGCCATCTCGTTATTTAAGTTACGTTTTCATCATACTCTACTTGCCATAGGTAGTCATTTTCTTCTCTGTGATTTCCTATATGACCTGCTCGCCAACTGTCTATTTTTCATCTTCATATGACCAATTTGCAAATTGAACATGAAGTAATCATGAAGAATTTGAAAAAATCTGAAAAATAAATTAAAAATCAAATTTAAGCTTAAAAATTAGTAATAATAGCAATAGTAAATGCAATCTTAAAAAAAAAACGTTTCATCTTCTTTTTCTTCCTCCTCCTCATCGTAATATTCATCGCCAAACTCCTCCTCTTGTGCCCTTGTCTCTACTGCTTCCTGAACTCCCTCTTCGTTGACGCCCTCAGTCTTACCAGATGCAACCCTGTAAAAATAAAATGTTTAGATATCATTTTTGTAACTTACATTAATGTTGAATGGCACAGAGGTTTCTGATCAGTCATTTTTTCATTTTTTAATATAATTGATTAATTTATAATTTCAATTCACTTTATTTCAAAAATATATAAAATTTCTTTGTTTGCTAATCATATTTTTCGAAATAATCTAGTAGTTTAACTCCCTCTACAGCTTTAAAGCAAGGTTTTTAGAGATTGGTATCTCCATGGCCCCGTAATAATATGGATCTTTGACTTAGATTATTTCTGGTTTATTCACAATCCTTCTGTTATGAAACTTTTGAACATAACTCCTCTAACACATTGTTTATCTAGTTCAGGTGCTACTGAACTATTGCTCAAATAACAACTCTCTTTATTGTAACGTATGCCCCAGGATTTTAGAATTTTTTATGATTCTTATTAATATCTAGTTCATAAAGCTCTTTAAGATGCTCTGAAAACATGTAGGGATAATGGTACACTTGATTTTGAGAGTCCCTCCAGAATCTATTGTATTTTAGCTTACAATTATAGGATCCAATAGCATTCGCTTAGTGTAAGATTCTTTGTTATTCAGAACTATGGGTGGAAGTATAAATTTTTGGATTCTATCTTGACTAAACTGAGCTTCTTCTATCTGGTTCTTGCATACCTCAATTGTCATTAAATATATAGTTAAATGATAGATCAAATTACTTAGCTTGATTGACATATTTTATACCAACTAGAAATAATTAAAATAAACTAATATTTACAATTTATCAAATATCTTAGAATTTAGGCTGATTATATTAATTAATTAATTTATTTAATTTATTTCATCTAAGTAGTTAAAAAATGAACATCATCATTGGAAGTTAAGCAATCAAAGTTATCCCCTAGATTTTTTAGCATTAAAACAAAATTTTCATCATCCTTAAACTTTCTTCTCAGAAATTTAGTATACCTACCTATGTCTTAATAATTCTCATACCCTTTCTTAAACTGTTTCCCCAAAATAATTTCGATTATTATTATCAAAAGTGAGTAAATGTCTTGTCTAATATCTGGCATTTCCATTTCCTTTAAATCTCTAGCATACTAATCAGATGTTAATGGAATTTAACTTATTTGGGCTTTTAAACCTATTACCGAGGCATGCGCAAAGTTTGTTATAAAAATCTGAGGTTCTTTATCGCTTTTAATCTTGATATTTTGTGGAGTCAAATATCTTTGAACTATTCCCACTTATGGAAATTTTCAATAATATCAATCAATTAATCTATTAAAACTTTCTTTGACACTATATTCCCAAGTTTAATCTTAAGTTACAAATTAGTAGATCACTCTTTATTTTTGATATACATGTTTAAATTGTCAAAATTTACACGGATAATTTAATCAAAGTGCTGAGCTTAATTTTCTTAATTTAAGCTTATTAGTTTAAACTGATTAAAAAGATTTGTAACCAAATTTAAGTCTTTATTCCAGTCATTATTTCAATGAACACTTTAAAACCCATTTAGCTTGTTGAATATATTTGAGTCACTATAAAACACTTCAAATTGTTTTGAAATTTCAATAATTCTTTTTAATTACCACTTAACCATTTCAGAAAAGTTAATTAAAGTATTTTAGTCTAAACCTTCAAAGCTTTACTCATTGTATATTTAAGAATTATTATTGCTTTATCCCTTAAGGATGATAACACTCTCTTCAATATTTGCCTAAAATATTTTTATAGAAGCAGGAGGTTTATTTATTAACCTAAGTTAAGTTTCTTATCAAGTTTTATCCTTTTCAATTAATTTGCTCTTTGCTTAACTTTTTCAATGCAGTATTCAATTTGCTTGATTGTCTATTAACTATCTCGGAGTAGCAGTCAGCCATAAGTTCTTATATGCTATTTAAACATAAATGAATGAGCAGTCAATCTTTGTCAACAAAAGATTCAACATTTATTCCTTACTGTTAGCTCACACAACATTCATATTTCCCTTGTAGTTTAAGTTGAGAGAATTACTCTTAAATTCTTGAATGAACTTTTCTATGTCTCTTTAATTTTACTAGAGTGTACACTTAATAGGAAATGCAACATCTAGTGAATTTTGCAATGCTTTTTATGTAGAGATTTAGCCCTACCCTTCCTTCTGCAACTTCATATTTAAAAGTATTCTTAGTAGAGTTTATGCTTTCTAGAAATTATTTATCTCTCTGATAATATTTGATATGTTAATTTTATATTACCTTAATCTTTAGTTTTAGATTCATCTGAATCTTAAGAAGAGCTTGACTGGGAATAAACTGAAGACAATGAAGAAGATTCCATTATTTAAGTATAACAAATTACTTAATTAAAAGTCATATATTAAATAGGTTAAAATAAGTTAACTACAATTTTCTCAAAAACTGTGGTCAAATAAATTAATATTAAACCCATAAAGCCTTAGTAACATAAAGTTTATGTCCCCAATTTGTACCTAGTGGACAGCTAATTTTTAATGTAAAGGGTTTATGGGTTTTAACCTTTGAATATACTTAAATTCAAATAGTGTGAATATCAATGAAACTTTGATAAATCAATATTTCAAGTTTGGAATTTGAGGATTTTGAAATTTCATAGTGGTATTTTTTCACTCATGCATAAACTTTCATTTCTTTGATCTTTATGTTCTTAAAAGATTTTGCGTTAAGTTATTTCTGAATAAGCCCAATCTATATATTCAAATACAGCCAATCAAATTTTATAAATTCATAGTATAAGTGAATAAATTAATAGACTTAAAATTTTCACTCTTATATATATTATTTAAGTCCGAATTATTTTTAATTAATTTCATATTAAATAGACTTACAAGACTAATGGAAAGTAACAGAAATTTCGTTAATATAAACATTAAGTAGATTGAGGACATTTGAATACCAAAGGATTGGTATTGCCACTTCAAATATTCATGTAATTTTCATTTCTTAATCTTTTTAGTGTGATACCACATGCATTGTTTTAAAAAAAACTACAATGAGGTTCATAAAAGATGTTTTGGGCTGCAAAAAGGAGCTCATAAAATCTGCAGACATAATTTATGTCAATATTCCTAACTTAACTTCCCAGAGCTTTCAGTAGCAAATGTTTATAACCTAATCAAAAATGATGTAGTTTTTAATAAATACTAAGAATTCATGAAGCCATATAAGAGCTACCGGACAAGCACTTCTTTTTGGAATAATAGGAGCTTAAAGAAATTAGTTCATTACCTAGGTTGTCTAAAATCAGTAAAATTTGAGATATACAGGCTAAGCTGATGAAGAATAGAAAGAAACAATAAAAATTAGTGAAGAATTGGTTAAAGAAATCTAATCAATATCCAAATACTCAAGCAAGTTTTAAATACATGAATTTATGTTCATTATAGAAAAGAAAGAGACAGTCTTATTGATCCATAAGATCAGTCCTTTAGGGATAAAATTGAACAAAAAGAGGAAGAGGTATGAGATTGTATCGAAATAAGAGAGGCAGATGTAAATGTAGCAACATAATTAAAGTTCAATGCACATAAACAACGACTCACAAATAATGAGAAGTCCACCAAGAAAAAGAATGTAATTTTATATGTGACATAAACTAATAATAAATAACATAAACTTTAAGTCAATTAATTATTTATGTTTTATGTAATAAAGCTTGCATCTGTTCTATGCACCTTCTTTCACTGTTTTTGCAATCACTCAGATATATTTATGATATAGATTTCTCTACAAAGAAATAGTTTGTCTTATTCTTTACCTTGAAATCATGTTGACATAAAGTTTATCTATAGTGTTTTTTTTACTCTTGAAAAAACCATCTCAATGCAATTGAACTTAGATGAATAAGGGCAGTTGAATGTTTGGGTTTACCCATATTTTAGTACTTATTATCTCAGTAATTTTTTTTGATGAGCCCTCAAATTACATAAAAAGATAGTTAATTTTGTACCCTCATACCTATCTCTCAGCTTATCAATAACAAATTGCAGGTCTGGGAGCTTTATCGTTTTTTACTTTATAATATATTGCTCTAATCCAAATTTTCCAGTAATGATAACAGCTGCGCTTGTGTATCCACACATAAATCCTCTTTATTCAAAACTTGGTTATCATATTTCCTTGGCCTAGACTATATGTTCACACTATGCACTTTGGAAATAGTTTCATCGAGATCTGCAATGTTTTCTTCTATTTCAAACATTTCTATTTATTAAGGAAATGTTTATTACTAAATATCAAGAATATTTTACTTCTTCTTTTCAGTTATAAAATAGTTTGACTTAGTGCCCTTAAAAGTTATCCATGATCCTTATTTATTCTGTAAAGTTGTGATTTAGATATTTTCATTTCTGGAAACATTCTGTGAAAGTAGTGGCCTCTTTTATAATGACAAATGCTTTTAGTTTCTAAAAGTAGATTTTGAAATTAAATACTTAAAGTCAAGTGATAGAGCAAAGGTTTTTAAATTTTTTTTCTTTTCATAATAAATTGGTGATTTTATTCACTTTATAATTCTATTGATTAAGCATTCTTTAAAGCCTGTTATTTTTCTTATCTCTTTTATTTTCATTAATACTTTGGAATCCTAGTTGTATTGTTCTTGTCCAAATATAAAAAGTCTTATTAGTTTTATGATTTCTTCAGAGATTTATTCTCAAACTTCATTTTTAAGATAGTTTTGAATTCAGATAATATAATCTATATAGTATTCATAGATATCAGTAATTATATTTAAATCACTAAAGTGTGGGAAAAATCAGAATTATTTGCCACTTATGCCCCCAATCTTGTCGTATTATAATATTTACAAAAATTAACATCATTTCATTTATTAGCTATGCTTAAGTTTGAATGTTTAAATTTGGAATTGACATATTAAAATAAAAATTTTATAAGTATTACTTTTTCAATTTAAATGCTTTATCGCAATCTTAGATATTCTTATCCTATTAATTTTTTTCTTTAATGGCATTATATGTGGATTCTCTCGAACAAAAATTCCTCACTAATGCTGCTTCATTTATTTGTTAGAAATTAAATTATTCTATTCTGGTTTTTTCCTTTTAAAAATCATTAATTAGAGCCAATAATACTGATGTTCTTAATTCTCAATCTTCATTTTAATTGACTAATTAAGTTTTATTATGAAAAAAACTTGCTTAAATCAATTATCTGCCACCATAAGAAATATTTTGCAATAATTGTGTTAGTTTTAAAATAATGTTTTAGTGTCGTATGATCATAATGACATGAAGAAGTTAGGTTCGGACGATGAGAAGTAAAAATTTTCATAAATAAATACTTTTTATGGGAGGTATGATAATCAAATAGATGAGAAATTTATCTAGCACCGACTTAGGATTTACCATTTTTTGTGAAAATTATTGCACCGAATTAGACCCCCTCTATTTCAAGTTTTAAATTTATCCAATAAAAATATACCAACAGAAGTTTATTCTCAACACTTTTAAAGCGATTTGATTTATAGAATTATTTATTGCTTAAAAAACCACCATATTTATATTTATCAATGTTTATATATGTTCATAAACCCTACCCTTATTGCTTATATTGCATTAAAATAGAAAATAGTAATATTAATAATAATATTAACAATTTCTTAAATTGATATAAAATATAACAGAAAGTATATTGGAAATAACACTTATATATCGATCATTAACTTATATAATTGATATTTTACACTTGAATAAAAAATGTTTTAAAAATTTTAATTATCACTTCTGTCACATATTATGCATTATATTTTTAAGTTTTAATAGTTTTTTTCGAATTTGGGGTTAATAATCTTATCAGATATCTGCTCAATAAGTGCGGTGATAATATTATTTATAATAGCAAACTTAAAAGCCTGCTTTATTTAAATTTAATAAAATTTTATTGTCTTTAGTATTATAATCAAATAATTATAGATAAATAGATAGATAATAACTTAAGGTAAAATAATTTAATCAGTTGCCTTTTTTAAAATTGCGTAAATTATCTACTAGAAATGTAATTCATTACAATACTTAATTGTCGTTCTTCTCCTCAAGTCTGCTGGGTTCCTCCTTATTTATGGCAGTATTCTGGTCTTTTCTTTTCCCATCCTTGCTGTTTCCTTCCATCTCAACTTGACCCTCATATCTCATCTCGAGTGTTTTAATCGTGTCTGGTCTAATCAATGGTGGGGTTGGTATAAGTTTCTACTTGCTAGCTCCTGCTCTTCTGTCATCCTTTTGGGCGTAAAGATAACTTTCTACTTCCGCTTCGTTATCTTCGATGTCACTGAATCTCCCTTCCTCGTCGATATTTAACTATTCCATTTCCATTCTAGCTCCGTTCTGCAGAACTAATTCGTCCCATGTATCTATATGAGAATTCAAGTTCATCATCTCTGTTCCTTTGTCCTCCCACTGACTCTTCCACAAAATTCCATTTCTCTTCTCTGTTCCAAGTCTTCTTCCCTAATCGAGATGCCCGATTTTCCAATCTCCAATTTCATAAATCCTACCTCAAGATTGAACATAAGATAGTATCTCTACATGTTAATCCAATCCTTGGAGAATATTTAGAAGATTAGTTCTCCTGGGATTTCTAAGGCTAGGTGGTTTACCATAAGTGTGAGTAATACCCCGCAATTTTCTGGGTCCATCACTTGGTTGATTTCTGGCTTGGTTATTAGCTGTTTGGCTTGGTAATCCTTTCCCATAACTTGTGAAACCATTTCGTTGACTTGCCTTAGGTGCTTCTGTATTACAGCCACGCTTCCTACTTGTCTTCTTGTATCGTACACCTCTGCTCCACCTGAACCTCTCTTCATTCTCAATATAATCCAGTTCTACCAATTCTTAATCTTGCTCTGACAACATACTGGGATTAAGAAGTTCTCAATGCTTTCTGGTTCCCTCCAGTACTTGCTGTTGTCTAACTTCCAGTTTGTTGACCCAATACACTTTTCCAAGTGTAATCAAAACCCCAAAACCCCTTAGTGAGGTTTATAAGTGCTTTGATTTGTAGGGTATAGTTGGTGTCTTATTAGGGTTAGTAGAGAAATTAGGTCAAATTGCAAAATGAGAAATAGAAATTAGCGAAATTTAGGGTCTATTTATGATGAGTAATATTTAGATTTACTGCTTAAGCTTAGGTATGGTACAAGTATTAATATAGACTAAGTCAAACCAGTAATGAATTATGCTGCTATAGCAAAGCTCCTGCGCAAGAGTGCCTCAACAACTAGGTATCATTGCTTGTTGGCTGTTTAGCATTATAATTCAGGCACTTGAAAGCATCCTGCAAGAAAATAAAAGTTTTCACAACACCATATTGACTACCTCTGCGACTCGAAAACTTTAAAGTATTGGTCACACTTTCCACTAGACTAGCGAGCTGTAATGTTTCATCGCAAGTTTCCTGACATGCGTATCTCTCCTTAAACTATAGCCAACATTTATAATAGAAATGGTATTACTTTCAAGACTGTCAACAGAGTGAAGAGAGTGATTGATTTTACAGTGCCATTTTATAGTAATAATTTAAACTATATATATGATTAAAAGAAGAGAGCTATTACAAAAACATCAAGTTCATACACGCTGATGAAACTGTATTCACCTTCAACAACTTTATTAATAAGTCTTGATATAAGAAGTATGATAATATAGAAGTCTATGATTAAAAAGTGAAGGTAGTCACCCATGCAATTTTAGCTGGTATAAGTGAAGATTCAAGCTTAAAGAGTAATGTTATTCACCCTCGCTCTATTAAGCGAGAGTAGTACATAGAGTTCCTACATAAGCTAAGAGATAAATACAACGATTAAGAGATCATCCTGTTTGTTGACAACCTCTCAGTTCATAAGACTAAGGAGTCCAAAAAAGCTTATGAAGAGTTAAACATTACTCCTGTATACAATGAACCTTACAGCCCTTAATTTAATGGAATTGAATTCTACTGAGTTAAATAAAGACCCACTACAAGAAACTGCTGCTATATCACCTAATGCATGACTTGCCTATAGATACAGTAGACTTATTCAGAGTAGCTGCAATAGAGTAAGCATAAATAAGACAACAGTTTGTGCGAGAGAAGGAAGAATGAATGTTTATAAATAAGTTTTAGATTTAAATGAATGAATAAGTTCACACATTAAATTAACCCAAAAAGGGATTAGGCTTCTCCTTCTTCTCCTCTTCTTATGGCTTCCTTGGGCCCATATTTCTTCTCTTAGTACCAGCTCCTGCATCTATGATCATTTCATCTGGCTTTTAAAAATCTTTATAAAGTCTCTTGCTCACTTCATGAATAGTCTATGACTTTCTCTCTCTGTGAACCTTTGCATGCTCTTTCATTAGGAATATACCAGTTCCAGGTTTCCCTAAAAAGTTATGTGTCAAAGCTTACTAGAGAGGTAAGTCTTCTTAAGCTCCGCAAGCCAGGTCTCGCTTATTAGTATGCCTTGCTTCTTTTAATCTTCAGGAGAAATAGAGTAGCGTTTCTTGTGACTTCTTCAATGATCTCTCTGAGAAAGCTCTCTCTTAAAGTGCAAAGAACACCAAAGAAGAAGCTCATTTCTGGAAGTTTGTTAGAGAGTTGTTTCTTAGTAGGAAGATAAACTTACAACTCTTCATCTTTCATCGCATCATCGTAAAGATTAGTGACTGAAATCTCTGGGTAGTTTGGTATTTCTATCAATTTAATTGTTTTTGAAGGCTTTCTTCTCATCACAGAGTATCGCTCTTAGAAATGAGATTTTGGTACCTTCCATCGTAGGAAGGAATAAACCCACAATAGTATACGATTAATATATGTCACATGCTTACCATGCTAAGTGAGGTATCGATAGAGATCTTCCTTGCTTCTAAATCTTAAGATCATTTCTTAAGCTTCAACCCTCTTCATTGCAGTACTTATAGATTCCATACTTGTTCCTTCTCTTATTATTGAATTTCAAATTTTAATATATAGAGTTCTGGATCCTACTGTAAAAATCTTAGTATTAAATATGGGCATCTTATAGGAGGTCAACCTGGTAAGGATACGCGTGGAGAAAGCTGGCAGAAGCTGTAACAAACTTCAGAGATGGAGCTCCATTTTTATCAATTTAGTTCCATTAAATTAGTACTAAATTTG
>ARYC01022550.1:0-20856 GCA_000711775.1 Oxytricha trifallax
ATTTTCTTAACTCTCAGAAAAGAAACTACCAGAGTGTCTTATACTCTACTATAATAGTTTATCTGGGTAAATTTTATCATTATTATAATAAAATATATCAGAAAACTAATATGAGCGCTAACCTGCTAAGAAGAGCGGCATTACTTGGATAAAGCCAATAAAAGTTATCATCCCAGCAACTAAGAAAAGTAGAGACCAGAGACGCTTGTACTCAGTGGGAGCCTACTTATGACAATTTTGACCCTTCTAGCTTTGAAATTTAAATATAAGTTAAGTAGGAGGCTATCATAGAAGCTGTGCAAATTGAGGAGGAGGTTAAACAACCCGCCATAGTAATAAATTCCAGCTAAAGTTGACTATCAATGCAATGAATGCAATAAAGTTTTCCTTTACAAGTCAACTTATAAAAGTCACTTGAGAGATATACACAACGATATGCCAAGGTTATATCTCAAGCATTAAAAGAAAGATGGGAAGTATGTCTGTGAGTTCTGTGAGAAGCCATACTCTCATACTAGAGACCTTAAAGTACACTTACAGAAAAAGCATAATCAAAGTTTTGTCTTTATTCATGAACCTACGGGGAACAGATTCCTCTAAAAAGAAGATCAAGAAACCCAGTAGACTCTCTTAGAGTTGAAGTTTAGAAGTAACTAAAAATGAAGAAAGCAGTCAAGAACTTTCCAGTCTCCCAGATCAATAAAATCATGGTTAAAATAGAGGCAATCAAGATTCCTATATTAAAAATTATTGACTTAGACTCTTGCCTAGAAAGCTACCTCACTCTTTAGATAAAATAGAGAAGAGAGTCATTACTGACGACTAATATGCTTACAAGATATATCCATTCAATTACTTCCTTGCTGATGACAAGTTCCAATGGAATTTGCAAATCAGTATGCTCTTTAAAAGGCAAAGTTAAATGAGTGCAGGCATATCATATAGCTTGATGCTATTTTACTTGGTAAAGATCATGTAGCCTTCAGGCTTCCATTACTAGAAATGACTTACAGAGAATTCTTATCTGACAATAGATGTCAGAGATAAATTAGCTAGATAGTATAGCAGATAGTTGAGGGGATTAAAGAGCTTCACAAGCTAGGTTATGTCATAGAGACTTAAAGCCAGAGAACATCATGATGAACTTTCAGCCTCTTAGAGTTTATATTATTGACTTCAACAGAGCTCAAAGAGTGCAAGCCTCTGCATAAGGAAATGTATACGGAACTCCTGGATATTTCCCAGAGAGAGAGGACTGGAGAGATGGAGACACTAAATAAAATATCTGGGCTCTAGCAGTAATAATAATAGAGAGCGACATGCCAAGAAACGATTACTTTAGCTGCAGGGGTGAAAGAGATTCTAAGCAGAGAATCAAGCAATATCTAGATAAAAACAAAATAAATGGAGGCCTCAGAGAACTTGCATACTCAACTAACATAAAGCCAAACTAAGAGAATTAACAAACAATAGAAACAATCAAACTACTACATAGAAAGATAAAATTCAGGGAACTGCCACATGACTCTAAGCTTATGTTTGTGTGAAAAATTAAAAAAACTCGCTTGGTATACTCACTTAAATTACTAATATTTAAACATTAAACCCCTACATAAACCCTATTAAAACCCTAATAAAGTATGCGTTAATAGTCTACTTTTATCAATCAAAAACTCAATAAAACTACTGAAAGGGTTTTGGGGTTTTGAATGCTCTTAGCTTAATTTATTTGAAAAATACCACCTGTAACAGAGTCAACTGGGGTTACTACTTTGTTATTGTTTATAAATTAAGAGAGTTAAATTGTAACCTGTACATTAATGCTGTTTAGTTTTAATACTCCACCTCTATTATATTACGAAAGTTTTTTGAAAAGTGAATATTATATCACAAGTATAGATGGACTATTACTGTTAGCGCTTTCAAAATTGATAAAACTTCCCTATTAAAAAGACAAACTATCAGTTATATTACAATAGATAAAGTGCACTTTCGCATCTCCAATAGCATATATAATATTTCCTTTTACAGACTTTATTTAAGTGAAGTAAATTTATAGATATTCAAGTAGCAAGAATCGCAGCAATAAATTCCACCAAGTGTCGCATGATTATTTTAATATATGCCTCCAGAATATGTTAAGTTACTAAATTAATTCTGATTAAAAACTGCACATTTTGGGGAAATCCCACAACTCTTGTATGTGTTATTAGAAGAATAGATAACTGAAAGTTTGCTAAACTTTATCTAAAATGCAGATCCTGTTGTTGAATATGTAGTAGATAAGGAAGGAATGCTAGTTGATGACATGACTTTGATTAAGGATTGTTCAGAATTTTCAAACCACCAACTTAACTTTTTAGATTAATAATTCTTCAACTTTAAATAGCTTAGACTTCTTAAATAATTCTCTATGATATAGTAATATCCGAAATGTTTTTTATTATTTTGAAAAGCTCTCCATTAACATTAGAGACTTTATCTTATAGAGTTTGCAGTTGTTAATGGGCAAGTTTAGACTATTTGCATAAAGATACCCCAGTCCTCCTTCATCATCAAGTAATTTAAAAGCATCTTATTTATTTACTAAACTAGAAAAGACTTCACTAAAATTTGAGTTTCTAATTATTAATTAAAAATTTTAAGCTTCACCATTAATTACCAAGAATGTACATTTGAAAGAGAATTTGAATTTCATACTGAAAAGCTATTTAAATCAAACATTATAGTTTTTATTGAAGAATTCTAATCATTATCAAGATATATTGACCCTCCCATATATATTGCTGAATTTGAAATGATTTAAGGTGTTTCAAAGGTAAAAGTATAAAAGTCCTTGAAGTATATTTCTCCTCAAAATTCAGCTTAATTATCTAAATAAATTAATTATAATAAAATTGATTCTTACTTTAATAAATACTTTTAAGCTCGGTAATCTCACTTTTCCCATAAGACTCAATTTTAAATACACCCCTATATTTAATCTTCTCGCAATATGAAAAATCGTTGTCTTAAAAATTTACATAAACTTTCCCCTCAGTTGCCTATATGACGAAAGGAGTACCATTTGAAACTTTTTCATAGGTTACTTAGTTTTACAAAAGATGACTTAAAATTTCAAAGTTATCAGTTTTGTAATTTTAATTGCAAATTAAAACTGAGTTTAATATTTCGAAAGAAGTTTCGTGAGGTTGTGAAATGTATACTGCAGTTCCAAGTGGAATTATAGAAGTTTGATAGATTCTTGATTAATTTATTGATATTTTCCAATTTAAATTTCAACATCTGAAATAGCATAAATTATTTCGCCTTTTAACCTTTAATATATATTAGTAAGTGTATCATTTATATGAGTATGCTCTGAATATTATAAATACAGAATATTTATCAACCCTCAAGAAGTTTGTCTGTCAATATATTTAAAAGTGTTAATTTAGAATAATGCATTGAGAACTGCCAAAAAAACTGAAGTGAATATGAATTTTAAAATTTATATTTGAGTTTATTATTATTATTTAATGCTGTACGAAAATTAATACTGGGGCTTAAGCCACTTTTTGCTTAATTTTCTAAACTGCTTATCCTCATAAAACTTCCTAAGTCCCCACTTATTTAGTATATTATGGTATCTTACAAAATTTATATAGAATTCAACACAATTAAATTATTAGTTTTATGATACCACACTACATAAAATATAGTTGAGTTGCTTTTTAACATTTCATGTAAAGTTAAATTAGTGAATCCTACAGACTGATTTATATTTTATATGGTAATAGAAGTCATTTGTAGGTTATCTGTGTAAAATGGAAATATTGAATGGGTTTAAAGACATTTATCACAATCAATTTTTTGGAAAGTTGTATTTAAGATAGAAAGTAAAATCAAAGGCTTTACTAATGGAGTTGACTGCTAATATCTAATAAATAAAATTAAAGAATAAAAGCTTACTATTTATAGAAGAAAAGCCAAGATTTTATATTGGACTGAGAGAATCATGTCGCTAGAAATAAATATTTTCAAAACTTGAATCTTTAATGTTTAGACTTTCTACTTAGTTATTACTACTCTGCATATTAATCAATGGGTAAATGCGTCCATGCCTCTTCGATTATATATTAGTTATAATAATATTAAAATTTAGAATAACCTTACCATAAATTGTGTCTATTAATGTTTGATTAAATAAGCCAATAATGTCTCAACTATAAATTCCATAGAAATCATGAATAATTATGTCTTTAATTTCAATATTTCCATAAATGAAATAAAACATTAGAACATTGGATCTCTCAATTTTATAAACATTTTGGGGGGGGAAAGTTTCCTGCACTCGAAGAAGTTTCCTGCACTTTTTTTTATTTTATGTAAAAATTAATATAAATCATAAAATTAAAATTTTTATGACTTACTAATATTAATAGGAATTTTATACATTATATAGGTAGTTCAAAAATATAGTCTAGTTTTTTATAGGTATTGAAAGAACATAAAATTGAAATTTTGATAACAATTGGATACAATACTTGGAATTACTTTAAGAATGATAGGACAATATAATTGCTAAGATATAAAAACCAAAAAATATCAGATAAAATATGCAAAAAATTGGAATCTAAAAAGAAATATTGACTTATTGATTAATAAATTAAGTATAATTAATTCAATAAAATTCGTTCGGAAGTTGCATTGTAGTTTTAATAAAAATATTTTTTATAAAAAAATATATTTTTTTAAAAAGTGCAGGAAACTTTCCTAAAATTTTATTTTTATCATAAACCGGTGCAGGAAACTTTCCCCCCCCAACATTTTCTAATAGAACAGTCAGCTAGCTAGTCTCATTCTCTAGTAATTTAATCTAATATGAATGTTCTTTGTAAATTAGACTTTTAGCTAAGAGATCTCTATTAGTGATAACTGATTCATTTAAATATGCTTTGTATAGAGAAAATTAAGAAATATTGAAGTCTAGGTTAATGCGCTTTTTATTGTAAAGGCTGATTGTAAATAAAGGCTTTGATATAGAAGTGATAGTTCTATAGAATTTTCATGTTTATTTATGAATTAACATGATTCAATGAAAATTCTTTGTAAAACTTTAATAACTAGAAGACCATTGACATTATCAAAGAGATTCATTATAGACAAATTTTCCTTTAAAAATCATATTCTTGTAGTCAATAGTATGTGTGAATATCTGTGACAGTAAGGGCAGAGGAGTCAGTGTAGGTGTACTCATCAATCGGATATTGACACATCACTTCTGAGTTAGTCACGTTTATCAATCGAAACAATAGTAGGGTCATAGCACTCCGCACTTAATGTTGGACTAGTAAAAGCTGGACATCCGAAGTTATAGATAAAATTTTCTTTTCAAATGTTACACCTGTTCATTTTAAAGTTGATTTCAAATGCTTTTTTTTCATTTGATCCTTAAATTCTCAATCAAATTCCAATTATATCGTAATACCCCGCATTCTATGTGAAATTATTTTCATACATGATGGTTGGATAGATTCCTTGCTGTGATTTTTGCAAAAAAAATATTTACTAACTCATTTATCACGGTTTTTATTCAAAGATATTTTAAATAATGTAGAATCCAATATTATGATTATAGATCAAAATCAAATGTCTCAATTAAAATTTTTCCTTTGTCAAAATATAGTCGTTGCTGATTGGCTTTCCTTTTTGTAAATACTTCCTGCTATCGAACAATCAATAAAGTTTTGAGATTGTTATGGAAACTTTAACTTTGTATGATAACTTTGTCTCCTAGAGTATCTGAGTATCATCTGTAGCACATAAAGCATCAGCATTTATCGAACAAAATAGTGTTTAAATAATAATTTTTGATAACTTAGTGAAATTCATCTTGTTTTATAGGGCTGTTTAAAATATGGAATGATATCATGAAGATGACATTTTATAGAGTAGCAACTACAACATTTTGGAACAATACGCTTAAAAGAATGGAAATGGAGAAAAGATTAAAAATATAAATAATTTACAGTTGAAGTTAATAAATAATAAAAAGGTCACGTAAGTATACAGTTAGGATATATTAAATGTAATTTGATCTTAAAGTATATCTAATTAATGGCAGTTGTATATTTAAAGAATTAATTTTGATTTTGCAATTTTCACATTTCGAATGTATTTTATTAATAATTGATACCATAGGCATTTAAAATTTCTTAATTTCATAGAATTACTCAAAACTTGATTTCACAATATTAAATTTTAAAACTTGTCACAACAATGAAAATTGATATAATTATAAAAATTTAATATAAAAACATTTAATAGAAACAACATGATCACTGGAAAGAAATCATTTAAGATTGGAAATATTTTTATCTCATCCCTGAAAACCACATCTCAGAAGAAACAATGAAAACGATATTCTAGCTGATGAAAGAAGTACAATTCAACCAAAATAAACTGGGATTCATGAATATGCCACCAATAGTCATGGATGACAGAGGAATATAAAGCCTGGAGAAAATCATTGGGTCTATAAACTGGAAGCTCGACAATGGCAAATATTGGAGATTCACAGAGTCTGTTGAAGGGATAGTTATTGCTACAAGCTGCTAAATAATTTAAAGAATTGAAAAAACTGGGTGATTCTGATTATCAAGAGAGGAACTAAGACTCTAGAAATCTAAGACACAAGGAAATCAATAGGAAGGCTGGCTATCATACAAAAGCATATAGGCAAGATGATTAAACTTCAAGAAGAGACTGTTGGGAAAAAAGCTCAAGATCAACAAACTAAGCGAAAGATTAGGAGAACTTCTGGATCATATCGATACTAATATCTAATCACAAAGTATTGGAATTATAGGGTGTGCCAGTATTTCAAATCTTAGACAAAGACTAGATAATTATGTAAAGATACTTCATGATGTTCAACTTGAAATTGGAATTAATAAAAATGGAGATCTGTAGATCCGGAATTGCACTGAGTGATGAAGAGATGGAAGACTCACCTAGAAGAATAAAAAACAACAATATATTGGAGCTTGCAAACGAGGGATTAGGGTCAGAAACCTACATATTCAACT
The DNA here is from genome assembly GCA_000711775.1 of Oxytricha trifallax. Lineage (NCBI taxonomy): Eukaryota > Ciliophora > Spirotrichea > Sporadotrichida > Oxytrichidae > Oxytricha > Oxytricha trifallax. The sequence continues at coordinate 7,071 of ARYC01022550.1, forward strand.
CCTAGATTGATCAATTGGATTAAGTAGTAATGAGGAAAGACTCAAGAGGACAATTAGAGAGGGGACTCGTAGCAAGTGAGGCCAAATTAAATGAGTTAATTGACGAAATCCCGGAAAAAGAGGGACTCCTATTTAGCAATAAGGGTGGAGCACCAGTAAGAAAAGAGAGAAGAGACGGCATGATAACAAGAATAACAGTTTAGATAGAGCAGAGAATTAATTGAGAAAAATAGATGACTATGAAGGAAGTGGATATGTAAATCAAGTGCAAAAATGAACAAGATAGAATTAATAGCGGGGAACTGCATCTGTCTACTGTCAAAAAAAATCTGATTTCAATAGATCATACTTTGGGTGATTTATAGCACCTATTATATTCAATTCATATTTAATTTTATCTTCAAATATTTTACTACTTCTACTTAAATATTTAATAAATAATGATAAATCTAGTTAAATTAGGCGAAATTACTGGATCCAAGACAAAGATAGATAGACATTAGCTAAAAGGTGGGAATTAATAAATTATAGATGCAAATTTAATAGAATCAATACTAAATATTAATCAGTCTTATTAATTTTGTGATTTACATATGTATTAAATAGCTCTATATTAGTTAGTTTGAAGATTAGAGACATTTATATACCGATTCTACAGAATACACTTTGATTCAGTCACTAATATGCATCAAGTATGATTGTATGCTAATGGTTTTGATGATCTAAAAACTGCTTATATTTAAAAAATATAAAGTAGCCAATAATGACATCCATGTAAGTGATTCTATCGTGTCACTAGTTGTAGAAAGACTTGGAGATCCGGCATCGTTTCAGACCAGGCCAGGTGTTGTAGTCAAGACTTGTTCCTAATATCAAGGTATCTTGCCTCTCTTCTACATCAGCTTCTACATTTGTTATTGCTCCAAGCTATACGCTCAGTAAATTAATAAGTTTATTGAAGATCTATTAAATGATAATAATTTTAATAATTTTAAAAATTTGACAATGTAGCCCACGTACAACTCTCATATCGACAATTGGGAGGAATTAGTCCTTGGAGGCGCGCCCAGGATGTCGTTAGACAAAGAGTACTTTGAGCTTGAAGGAGAATTCGGAGAAATGATAGGAGAGGTTTCAGAAGTCGAGAATTACATGTTCAACATCAAGAAACACTAACCAAAATTAGTTAACGATGCTGGACAAATGACTCACACCAGAATCCAAGATGAGGACATGAGTGGAAATGCAACAATCAGACCTAAAGAGGGGAAAGAAGGTGAAGAAGGAGACGATCACTAAGAGAAGAGAATGAACTAGGAGGAGAATGAGTGAGAAAAGTGAGGAATCGCAACAAATTATACTCTCAGATATTTGTAATTATTGAACTGCAGTTTATTTACACAATGTGTTTATTTCTATTATTTAATTTACCTAAAGTTACTGACTAATTTAAAAATTTTAAATGAAAGTAATAAAGGAATCCAAAAACTTACTTTATAATTTTATATGTTTTTAGAATCACAGATAACCAGTAAAAAAAATGTTAAAATAGAGATCAAAACATAAAAGCTCATTTTAGAGCACGAAAATGAAAAATATCACCAAAATACTAATTCAAAAGATAATAAAACAATAAACTATAAAAAAATAGAAACTAAGAATAAGTTTTAAAAGAAAATCTAAAGTAATATATTTTAAGTTATGCAATCTTGAGTAATTGCAAATATATTGCAGAGCCATTAGGCCATGAGTACTATAAATACGGCTGGTCTTGATTTCCACCTTTTAAATAATCAGAATCCATTTTGTGATATGCTTTTAATCCAGTCGAAGAACGTATTAAAGTTGTATTATGACCATACATTCTAATATTTTTACAAGCATTTGTCTATTTATATTATTACTCACTTTATTTTTTCATTATTTTAGTATAATCAATTCATTGAAAGATTAACTTTTTTATGTAATAAGGAAATTGTTAATTAAATTTAAATTATAATTAATTCTAGATTTTTATCATCATGAAATATTTGTTAGCTTTTTTATTATTTATAAGTGAATAATTTATATATTTAAATGGGGCGTTAATCTAAAAGCTACCATATCTAATGAGTGATTTGAGTTATATTTTATTACTAATTAGACCCTATTACTAACAGCTATTAATGGTGATCTCTCTTAGACATTAATCTAATATAGGATGACAAAGAATACACCTCAAGTATTAGTTATTTTCAAATGGCGATAACTCTGAGTATGTACTACAAGCGGAGAGCTATGCATGAATGGGTTCAATGGAATTGGGGGGTTAGGGCATAGTTGCATTTGCCATTTACTGTAACACCATTACAACCATCAACATCACAAGGCTGTATCAAAATACTAGTGCTATTGCATAGTCTAACCATCATATGACCGTTTCTTGCGATACCAACAATACATGTGATTCCTTGAGCAGTAGGAAGGCTAAAGTAAGAGTATTTTAAGTGGTCCTTAGTGCATTGTGTATAAGAACAGCATAATGTGGCAAATTCGTTTGAGAAGATACTATTGGTATAAACGCCAGGACTGAAAGAGTAATAGTGATAGAAAATCTTGTATACGCTGTTGCATAAACAAATGTCAATTTCTACCCTCTTAGCATATGTGCCTGCTTCCTTCTCAGCAAAGAAGTCAAGTCGTATAAATGCACTGAAGTGCCAGAGTGGATGGTAACTTGTGAGATTCACAGGGTTCAGATTAATTTGGTCAATATCATCGAAACAACTATAAAGGAAATGTGCCTCATAGAATTCGCTAATGCCATAGGGTGGTCCACCAAAACAAAGATGCTATCTTATCTCGGCCCCCCACACTTGTATAAGTCAGAAACTCCATTTTCCTAGATCAAATCATGGAGAATCGCGTTGTGCCCTGGTAGCCGCCATTCGAAGATCCTTCCGTGTTATAGTTGCAATACTGTTTGTTCAAAAATGCAAATAAGACCAATGCGATGACAAGTCTCCAGTTGATGAAATAGTCAAGAAGGAAGAGGTAAAACTAGTCAATGGGGGTGTTATTGATTTTGTAGAGCCAGAGAAGCGCGAAATTAGAGAAGATGCTCATGGCATCTATAGAGGATGATTCAAGTTTGGCTGCAGAAATGGCTTAAGAGCACAAGATGAAGATGGCAGATGCCTTGGAGGTAGACCACAAAGAGATAGATCCAGGAGTAACAAACAATACGTTGACAATAAAGATAGAGGCTACAACCCTTCAGAGAAAATTCACAATAAACTTGGTAGAAGAACCATTAAGTTGGAGGACTTGATCCCATATTGAATGTATGAACAGACTAATCAGCACTTCAAATGCAAATAATGAACAAAATGGTGGTAGAGTTGATCAATCACGGCATTTTAGATTAAAGCATGAAATGGATTTAAAACTCTGTATCATTTAAGAAATATTCGGGGTTTGAATTTTTATAGTCATCCTTCTACAAATAAGATCTAAATCTATCATTTTTTGTTAAAATTTTTAATTCATTCTATACTTTACATACTTTTAATGGACTTTAAATTATAAGATCTTTCCTAATTTTTTTATTATTATCTTTTTTAAATCTTTTTCAATTTTCAAAATGTAAAAACAAAATCCTATTTTTAAATCATTTTTCAAGTTTCTCCAAGCAATTAAAATTATGAAAAAATTATATCTTACATTTTTCATCATTTTATTATGAACATTATACATATTTTTATCCTTTTAAAAATATTTATTTTTCTTTCAATTAACAATAGAAACACAATTTTTAAAGAATAGTATCAACATATATGATTTAGATTAAGATTTATTATAAATTTATCGATTTTATAGTAATATCTTTCTCTAATATATATATATATATATTTTAAATAAATGAAAGTACAAAATTGCAAGTCTATAATAATCTTTAATGATTATATGTTCTCTCAGGGCAATTAATGATTTTGCTAATATCCAATTATTTGTATTTTATACTGACATTTAAATGATTAAATCAAAATGGCTTAAACATTCCCGGACTATTCAATGGATTATAAAATTGATAAATTAAACTGAAACAACCCTTATTATAAAACAATTAGGTTATGTTATAATCCTAATATGTATTTTTAAATTTACCTGTTATATAGAAATTTCAATGTCATTTTGGTCATACTTAAACTGTAATAATAGAGGTGATGTTGACCTCTGCTGACTATTCTATTGCTTTTCTACTTTGATGAAATCCTTTAAACTACATTTCTCGATCCCCCTAACTCTCTCATCCCACAGACATGGGGAAACTATGCTCAATTTACAAAGGTAGATTTTGACTGTTCTTGGGGTATATTTCAGAAAAATATGAGGTTTGCCTCAAATTTATTTATTATTTTTGAAATGCCTAAAATCCCTTATTTTACAGTTACCAGGTCAATTCAGAACAATATTCCAACTAGTCGGTATCAGCACTTTCATATCTCAAAACGTAGCTCACTGCGTGTCTTATTCAAAAAGAATACATAGAAATGAAAATTGAGGAGGCAAGGGGTAATTCTGGTGACTTAGACATTTATATTTAATTAAAAAATAATTAACTTATAGCCCAATTTGATGAGTTTAATTGTCTAAAATTATCAGATAACATTTCAAACATATTATATTATTTCATCTAAATTAGCATATTTTATTATTTATATGATGATATCTAACCTGAATTTTATTTCATAATTTTTAAGTATAAAAGATAACATTTTGTTTATATTTTAATTAATTATTAGATTTATTATTATAACTTATATTATTTACTTATTTAAGTCTCAAAGACACTTACTGTTATTTATAATTGTCTTAGATTGTTCAATTTAGTGGCCTTTTAAATTTTTATATTTTTCTAAATTATTTCTTTTAAAGATTTGAGTGTTTAATATGCAGTTTTTTTCTTATATAATTATCACTTTTATAACTTCTCGAATTTCTTTAATATTGTCTCTTTATCAAACAAATTACTTGTTATTTTTCATCTTTAATCAACTCTAGTACTTTATGCTAAGTTTATTATTTAATATTATAGCTAAGCATTATCCATAAATATACATTTATATCTATACTGAATTGCATATCTTTCAATCTTTTTCTATTAGCATAATGTCAACAAATTTGTGAGATATCAACTTCACTATATAATTCTTAAATATAGTTTTAAAATAGCCACAATTATTAAAATTTTATAATAAAATTTTGCAATTTTGTTTTAAGATTATAAAAATGCTTTTAAGTCATCCCATCTATTAGCATCAATTTAAACTGCAATATTATTGTAATTACTAAGAGATTTTATTGAAATTGGCATTATTTGAACACATAGAATACAAAGATTTGCAGGAATACATGAGTTATTTAGTTATTCAATTTTTGTTTTAACTTAGAGCCAAGCACTACTTTTCTATCAATGGTTTCTCTCTATATTTTGAATATGCAAAAATTGCTAAAGAGATTCTTAACAAATATTTTCTGCACTTAATCAGTGTTAATCTTACCAAGAAAAATTAACTTACATAACTTTACTTTACTTCTATAATTATAGACAATAACTTGTCTTATGAGCTATTTCACTATCGATACAAACTAAATGCCTTTTGAAAAGATTGAGAACTCAATCATCATCTCTTTTATGATTATTAAAGAGTGGAATGCTTTGATCTTTTGCTTTGTCTCTCTGATCTTTCTTGTTTACTTTGAAATCAAATTCATTTCCAACGATTAGTATTATATCTTGATGTAAAGTAAGGGAATCCTCGAAGACTTTAACTAGCTTTATATTGTAGTTTAATTTATGATTTACATAGAAAAGAATATCTTGATGAAAGTGAATGTAATAAAAATTGCTTTATCAGTGGATATCAAGAGAATATTTAAAATTCTAATTTGCTATTTCTTGATTTATAACTACATTAATATTTTGATTTCTTTTGCATTCTTATTTATTGATAAAAGCACTATTTTAAATCTTTAGATTATATACATATTGTAATTTGAGAAATGAATTAAAAATCTTTAGTTAAAATAATATATAATGTCAATTTTTTACTAAAATAGTAAGATGAAGAAATTTATAAGTTTACCTTAATATTATAATTACAAATTAGTTTCATTCAAATCACATTTATCAAATTTCTCAAAATATTAAAATTGTCAGATCCCAGAGTATGTTCTTCTATAAATTATAATTAAATATACTTGGATTATAAAAGCATAATTTATTTTTAATTGAATATATATAGTTATTATAAGATTATTCATTTTTAATTTTGAAAATATAATCACAAAGGAATTATTTAATCCATTTATATTTCTACTTTTAAGCAATGCATCTCACATGAAATTCCAATAGTGAAGAATAATTTAGCTCCCAAGTATATTTAAATATCCTAAACTACATTTGAAAATTTAATATTAAGCACAGAATTATAACTTTTTAAACATTTTAGAAATATGAGTTTAATTAATGCTGCAATACCATTTCCTCAAATATGATAATGACAAAATAGAGTTATCTTAGAGTCAATTTAATTTAAAAACTGGCATTTACATGTCATAAGTAACTGAATATTAACAAACAGATAAAGCTAACTTTAACAGAATGAATGGAATTGACAGAGAACAGGAAGAATAAAATATGTTTAATTATTCTTTAAAGCTATTCATGCAAAAATTTTATTAAAATATACTCAGTTACTCGAAAACTATTAGATATTAAGCAAAATGAATGCAAATAAGACTATTGATATATCAATAAAGCTTAATGTCAACTTATATATTATAGGCTATTTGTATTAGACAATATAATCTGTAATAATTTATAAAGTATTCATTAGAAAATTAATCTACTTCAATTTATTCCCTCTTTTTTTTATACATTTATTTAATCTTGGCTCCTTCTATAAATAATACTTTATTTTTTTTCGAATTATATTCTAAACTCTTATCATCAATAAGCTTAAGACTTATTTAAAAATATTTGTTTATTAAGAGAATGTATTTTTTTGAAAGTAATTATAAAGTATGATGGTATCTTAAAAAGCAATATCCATTTCTATTTTATATACAGCATAAATTAATAATAATAATATACCTAATAATTGTGTTTTTCATATCAAATTTTAATTATTATACCACTTTTAAGTATCTGTAGATATTTTCCTTCAAACAGGTTCATTATGCTAGCACAAATATCTAGAAATCCAGACTCTTTGTCTATTATTCATTAAAATTTTGATATTTCTTCTAGACATTCAGAAATATCAATTAATTTGGTCGTTGAGAGAAGATCAAAATATTTGAATATTTATTTAACGTTTGCATTAGCCAAATCAAAGTCAGTATTTATGATTTCAATCTAAATTTAAAACACTGGACCCTCAATGCTCAAACAGCAAATGAGCTATGTTTTATCGATGGTTTGTATTTCTTATCCTATTATTTAACTTTCTTATTTTTATAATTTAGTTTTTTGTAAACAATTATGCTAAAGCATTTATTTATCTTCATTTAATTATAATTAGTAGATTATTAACATCAATATTGAATTAGTGTCTATTGGTGTTCCCATTTTATGTATGTATATTGTCAAAAACTTATTCATTAAAATTCCTTAAATCCTCAACAATTTTAATTATTATATCTTGATTGAAAATTCATTTTTTATTACCTTGTTTGTCATAAATTACTCATCAGTTTGAGAATTGAAGCTGTTAGGTTGTCTTAAGCTTCCCTTACATACATTTGTTGCCAGAGACTACTGACATACTTGATTTAAATAATTTGTCAATTTTTCAATCTTATTTTATGGTTTAATGGAAGTAGTATATTTCTATTTATGAAAGCTTTAATTGTTATTTAATTTATCTAGTAGTATGAAAAATTTGAATGATTTTTAAATTCAAGTACAACCAATCAAAGAATTTAATTAATAGCCACCAAAATATCTTTAATCTTATAACAGTTGATTAGTTGTGTATTATTTTATTATGCTAATGACTATTGTAATTGTTGTTTTCAATAGGGAATAATGGTAACTATTTACTAAAATTTATAACCAAATTTTTAGTTAAAGTGAGATTACTAATTTATATCTACTAATGAATAAAGATAGATTTATTTAAAAGATTTCAATCGAGCAGTATAAATAAAATGATTAATTAGATTAAATGAGGGTGTCTTCTGAAGATCTAATAGTTTAAAAATAGTAAAAGTAAAATTTAAAAACAATTAAATTCAAGACGATAACCAGAAATTTAAAGATGAGTATTTAATGGATATAATGGCATCATTTCAAGCATCTAATGTTTACACTTCATTTTGAATTTTACAAATTTTATTTCAAGGAATTAATCAATATTATTGTAATATAGAATAATAAAGAAATTTATACTTTCTAAGGTATAAATAGACAAAAGCCAGCTATTTTTTTGAGATAGCGAAAATTCATTAAAATTAAATTAATAAGCATTATTAAATCTTTAGTATCATTACATCCATTTAAAAATATGAATTTTTATCTAAGTTATATTGAAGAAAGTAGAGTTAATTTTACTCATAATTAAATGAATGCTAGAATTATAACAATAATGTCAATAAGCTTATTCCTAATAATTACTTTTTAATCTTTAACAAGATTTAATGAGCTTATAAAGTATAAAATTAAGGAAAATAAAAATCTAAACGATAACTCTGGCAATAATGAGAATGAAGATGGCGATTTAAAGAATTTTAGCTTCATTTGCAATATAAACCGAACACTATTGGTAAAAATGTTATAAAAATAATAGATCATAATAAATAAGATAATCTATTTTAATTTTACAATCATAAATTTAAGCAGTCATAGTAATTTGAGTGATATAAATTTAGTATCCTAGATACAAATATATACTGAATTTTAAAATAATATGATTTTGTTTATGATAAATTAAGTCATTTATAAAAATTAAATAAATATATAAGTAAAAGAATTATACGGCTTATAATTAGCAATCTTCACGATTCAATATTCAATTGTTAAGTTAGTTCAATTTAAGTTAATGATTAATTACTCTAATTGTAGTATTAAAAGCTTTTGACATAGAATAAAAAGTAGTAAGTTTTTTATCAACAGAAGTATTTATTCATAAGTTGTTTAAATGTGTAAATAATATCCATACTAAATATAATTTTACTTGTATGAGGAAAATCATTTAAAAATGAAGTGGGTATGTTGATGCTACTAATAAATTATCATTATTCATTGTTATAAATTATAGTTGTTGTAGTAATAAAATAACTATTATATTAAAATATTGAACCACTCATATTGGAATTTAAAATAATTCAAAATCTGAATTATGTTTAGCACAAATTGATTATATTATTGTTGTCCTCTAAAATATTGTATTCATTAATTATTGACTCAATAAATCTAGTATTTTTTCTTTTAAACTATATTATAGCCCTCTATTATCATATTTAAGGTATCGGTTCTCGCTATGCTTTTATCTCAAGAAAAACATATAGTATGCTTTAATCTTTGTAAAGTTGTCATCTAGTCAAATGAAAACTGTCCTTTATGTACATTTATAATGTTATAGTAATTATGTCATTAATTTCATTAAACCAGATCAACCCATCAATTTATTTATATTTAAATTTTTAATAATTATATTATATAGGTTATACTACTCTTATTTCCATTAATAAATGCGAAAAATATTCTATAATTTCTTTGTAATCTCATTTTTATGTTGCGTTTTTTATATAATAAAAGACATTTTTCAATCCCCCTTAATCCGGCGCTAACTCTTTTGTTTATAACTGTATAATATAGTGGGATGTTATTTTAGAATAAAATAGTAAAGTGTTTTTAATATAGTATATTCAAAATGTGGAAATTGCAAGAATATAATTCAAATTTAAATTTAAATAATCTAAACTGCCTCTAATTTGCAATAGGTTTAAATATAATTTGATATAGTAAGTATCCAAAAATGTCTGTATGATTAGGCCGTTACTATGCACCAACTTCAATAAAATGTTGGAAAGTTCGAATCCTGCTTTGGAAATCTTTTTATTTTTGTTTGAATTTTCAATTTTGGATTTCTTTTTATAACAAAGTAACGGCCTAATCATACAGACATTTTTGGATACTTACTATTTCAAATTATATTTAAACCTATTGCAAATTAGAGGCAGTTTAAATTATTTAAATTTAAATTTGAATTATAATCTTGCAATTTCCACATTTTGAATATACTATATTAATTATCCAATGTTTTCAGTATATTAAGGAAATCACCTTAATTGCAATACTTAATTCTAAATAATTTCGATTAGAAAAATAGATAATTCAAGTCTATTTAATTAATTTTTATTATTTGATTATTTACTCAATTTATTAATTAAATATCTATAACTTGTTGTTCGATCATAAATTTGTTTTGCAAATTTATGCATTACAGCAAAGGTAGGTTTTACATAAAGTACTATATTTACATCCTGCAGCTATGCATCTTTTATATTATAATATTCCCTCGTTCTGGTGCCAGATAAAATTTTCCTTAGCAACTCTCTCTACTCTAGAATCTATTCCTTGTGATTAGTCATGAAATCAGGAAGCAAAAAATCTGTATAGAACTAGGCCAAAGTCTATCTAGAATATTGGGGTGCCTAAAAGTCTAATCTAATTTAGTTATTGTGGATAAAACCTATTCAAAACGTGATTTAAGAACAACCTTCCAAAACCATATGAAATATCCTAAAGTCTAGATAGAATCTTTGAATCTTAAATCAGTAATTTTGAAGGACTTAGTGGCGGCACGTTTACTGTAGCTGCAAGAAAAAATTTTAGTCGGCACGAGAACGAGGGATTCAACACTATCAATCATTCATATTTGCATAGAAACTTTAAGAGATGATTATATTTAAATGCTAATTTTATCATTTATACTAATAATCCTGTAATCTAATGTAAATTAATTTTAAATATATCCATTACCCCGTGATTTTGCTGTTTTGTTTATCATTCATTATAATTTATGGGAATAGTTAAATTTATTCATTAGTAATACACTTGGTATGTTTCAGATTAAACACTGTCATTTATTCCCTGTTCAAATACCATCTATACAGCTTCTCTTCTTTGATTCTCCTATCTCTCCCTGTACTATTTGATATTTTTTCTGCTTAAGTATTTAATCTAGGTTTGTAGATATACATTTAATTGCATTGACCTCTCTATTTTTCAAGAATGGTCTTGACTAAGCCCTTAAGTATAACTAATAAGAAATAATATATGTCCTTGACTTTAAGTTAATAATTCTACAATCTATCTGTCAAATATTACTCCTTAAAAATGTAATTAGTTTTATTGGTATTAAAAATGTTTTATTTATAAAAAATTATATAATTTACATTAAGAGTTATTCAATTGTCTAATAAATTAATAATATAAATTCTAACAACAACTATTTGTGGATAAGCATAGTATTTTTATCATTTTCTAGAACTTTTTCTTATATTTATTTACTGAATCATCATCTGTCAATAATAATAATAATAATAAGATTACATTGAGGTCTCTGGGGGCCCCAGATCTATAATATAAAATGATATGTTAAAGGTCAAGGCCTTTTAAATTATTTAGGATTTCGCTAATATGAGCATTAAATACTTTCACTTAAAATAATTATCTTTTTTCTCATATTTGTGTAACCATTTCTTATTTCTTTTTCTTTATGGTGTTCCTTTCTATGTCTTTATCTTGTTATGAATTTAGTGGTTGACTGATTTGTTTCATGATGTTGACCAACCACTTAATTTTTGTTAGCACTCTATTAGAGTGTTTTGGTAAGAAGAGCTCTCTCTTATATACTTCTTAATTATAGCTAAATTTGGTATAGTGGGCTGAGTCAGTTAACTAGTTTAATCTCCATTGTCCCAATAAGGGGGCATTGCCTTATTTGGCTTCAATTAGTCTTTAGAGTAATTTAACTCTATATCGTTTGGGTGTAAATTTTAGAATTTACTCTAAGGAAGTTTTGTCTATACTTCTTGTGTTGTGAGTAATATATCTAGTTTAATGTTCAACGACTATGTGTAACTATTTAGTACTGTTTTAGGTTCGGATGACGTGTCGATAAGAATCTAGCCAGATTGTGATGTATAATCTAGTCGTGACGTATTTATAGGATCCCTATTTAGTACCCTGGTTTGAATTTTAGACATATCTAATGTCTGAATTCTGCCTAGGAGTGATTCCTTTGCCATTTTAGACATCCTATTTGATCAATGACTTCTTTTGAGAAGATAAAGTTATGTCTTCCTTATCTTTTTGAGTCTGGTTGCTTCTTTTGTTTGTATTAGAAAATAAAGGTCTTTTTATAGGTTATTTAGGGTTTGGTTTGTTAAAAAGTTTTATCTCTGAAGCTTTTTCTTATTTTTTGGGCTTTTCCCCTTTACTATTAGATAATGGGGTTTAGATTTAGGGGTCTCTTGATTATGTAGAATTAAGAAGTTTGTTTGGATCTTAGGGAAGTGTCTTTTTACTTCATTTATTTAGATGTCTCCGTTACTTTACTTTTGTATTAATATTACAACCTTTGAGTATGTTAGTATTTGGGCTAATTGTGTCTTGTCTATATGCAAGAATGTTGAAAAATGAGAGAATGTTTCTCTTTTTTGGAAGGGGTTCACTCAAAACCCCAAAACCCTTTCAGTAGTTTGATTGAGTTTTTGATTGATAAAAGTAGACTATTAGTGCATACTTTATTAGGGTTTTAATAGGGTTTATGTAGGGGTTTAATGTTTAAATATTGTATTTTAAGTGAGTTTAACAAGCGAGTTTTTAAAATATTTCACACAAACATAAGCTTAGTATCATGTGGCAGTTCTCTGAATTTTATCTTTCTAAGTTGATGTTTGATTGTTTCTATTGTTTGTTAATTCTCTTAGCTTGGCTTGATAATAGTTGAGTATGCAAGTTCTCTGAGACCTCCATTTATTTTATTTTTATCGAGATATTGTTTGATTCTCTGCTTAGAATCTCTCTCACCCCTGCAGCTAAAGTAATCGTTTCTTGGCATGTCGCTCTCTATTATTATTACTGCTAGAGCCCAGATATCCCATTAAGTGTCTCCATCTCTCCAATCCTTCTCTCTGGGAAATATCCAGGAGTGCCGTATACATTTCCTTATGCAGAGGCTTGCAATCCTTCAGCTCTGTTGAAGTCTATTATAAAAACTCTAAGAGGCTGAAAGTTCAACATGATATTCTCTGGCTTTAAGTCTCTATGAACATAACCTAGCTTGTGAAGCTCTTCAATCCCCTCAACTATCTGCTATACTATCTAGCCAATTTATCTCTGACATCTATTGTCAGATAAGAATTCTCTGTAAGTCATTTCAAGTAATGGAAGCCTGAAGGCTACATGATCTTTACCAAGTAAAATAGCATCAAGCTAGATGATATGCCTGCACTCATTTAACTTTGCCTTTTAAAGAGCATAATACTCATTTGCAAATTCCATTTGGAACTTGTCATCAGCAAGGAAGTAATTGAATGGATATATCTTGTAAGCATATTAGTCATCAGTAATGACTCTCTTCTCTATTTTATCTTCAAGAGTGAGGTAGCTTTCTAGGCAAGAATCAAGTCAATAATTTTTAATATAAAAATCTTCATTGCCTCTATTTTAACCATGATTTTATTGATCTCAGAGACTGGAAAGTTCTTGACTGCTTTCTTCATTTTA
>ARYC01022551.1:0-10358 GCA_000711775.1 Oxytricha trifallax
AGAAGTGAAGCAAGAAAATCTTGAAGAAGAAAAAGAGCCTTAATAAAATGAAGAATAAGCTGAATAAAGTAAGTTGGGTTTTTATTAACCTTCTCTCATAGAGCTTATTGAAGAGAAGATGAGTTAAAATCCTGTGCTGCAAGATAAACCATTCAACCAGGTATAGTAGTTGGTGCAGAATAACTTAAAGCGGTAGTACCATGAAATTACTAAGGCTTAAAGCAGAGATAGATCAAAAAGTAGGGGTAGTAAAAAAAGTCATAATAAGAGAGAAATGAAAAATAAACAAAAGCTTGAATTTATCAAAGAATAAAATAAGACTTGAGAACTTAATACTCGTCGCAGTGCTAGAGATAAATCATTCACTTGCACTTATACAGAGCTGCCAGAGAGTGAAGAGACAATGCAAAGTTGGTTGAAGGCAGCTTCTAGTGAGAGAAGGCACTTTAAAAGCGAAATAAATCATAGAAATTCAGAGAGAAAACTAAGATTAAGAATATGAGATTTATCTTAATTTTTTAAAGAAATTCACCATATTCAAGTCTTTGCTATTAATAGCATATAGAGAATCGTGGAGGAATAGAAGCAGCAGCACTCAGTGTCTCACGTTTGGAGACTGATTTTGCATATTCTACAGGTTACCATCTTGCATAAACTACTCTTTCATCTTGCGTAAGTCAAGCAACTCACTTTCCATATTATCATGTTATTGCTTCAACTTTTTAGTTTACTGCAAGAATTCTTGCTTATCTTATTTCAAAGCATCTTCATAATCCTTTACCTCCTCTAACTATTCACGGGTTCTCTTTCTTTTAGATGAATCCTTAACGAGATTCACAGCCTTACCTCTCTCAGCTACACAAGTAATTAAGAGAGAGTAAACTTACTGCTAAAGTTAAGGCATCTGCTGAGAGCGTCCACGAACTCGGGTCTCATTTTTATAACGAGATCTTTGTTTTACTCTAGTTTTTCTTTTCGTTAGAACATTGCATCATGAATCATCTAGGAGACACCGTCGGTGTCTAGGGTGAAGAGCAAGTCACAGATCCATTCAAGGTGGACCCAATCTCGTTCATCTGGCAAGTATTACAGCAGTCTTTAAGACCCTCTTGCATAATCGAGAAAGTCTTAAACTGAAAGTCCATCGATTTGAGGCACTGCTGACACTTTTACTCCATCTCTCCTTACATACTATAAAAACAGTTACAAGGGTAAATTGATCGTTACATCTTTCTCCTCTCTTATGATTTACTTTAGGAAATAAATGTTGGTGTAGTCCGCTTTGGGTAAGAAAGCGTGGCAGTCTTGGGCAAGAAAGTTATATAGCTCTTTCTTACTTTTGCACTTCTGGGCGAGTTCTGAAACATTGATACCAGTAAGTTATTATTGGTTCATTAAACTTTAAAAGTTAAGTGCCTTACACCATTTTATATAGCTAAATTTTGATTCAGGAAGACACTACCGTTACTAAAATAAGAGAGTGCTTTTCATAATAATGAAATCGCACCAGCACGATCCAATTTCCGCTAGCGGAATTCCTACCACCACCAGCAGAATTCATTATTATCAAAAACTAATTAACATTATTTGTAAGCATTAAGGATTCAAATAATTATAAAACTGAATAATGAATAATATTCCATAAGGGAAAGAACTTTTTATTGTAGGTAAATTTACAAATTTATAAGTTATAATTGAATCTTTCTGTTTTATAATCAATTTATAAAGTATCAGTTTACATACACATTTGTTCTAAAATTTGATTCAAATAGTAATCCTTCATTTATATACTTTTGTATTTATGAAAATTTTCTTTATGATTCTATTAATCTTACTTTTAAGAATTAAAATTAAAGCTAAATAATCTAAATATATTTATCCCAATAGTTCACAACTTACTATGTTTAAAATATTAGAGCTATCTATTTTATTTGCTAATATATTTAAATGTTTATTTGAACAATAATTCGTAAATAATGGTTAACTAAAGTAAGATTAAATATGATTTTGAAACTTACTTTTATCTTTAAATGGAAAATAATTTAAATTATTTATCTAAAACTCATAGCTATTTCTTTTATTCTGAAATTAATATTTATCCTAGTTTAGTGTGTAGTCTATGATTATCAAAATATTATTATTCATTCATAAAAATAACATTCTATAAACTAATCTATGCTAGATTGGAATCTTCATATTCATGAAATGGATTCAGTATTATTTAACTTATACTATTTATCTCTTTTTTTATTTAATCAAGCTAATTGTAAGTGAATATTAGCAATCTATAAAAAGTAAATTTGAAATAATTATGCTCACAGACCTAGCATATAAATTTATAATTATAGGTATAAAATTTTTAAGTTAAAACATACATGCCTTATTTATGATTATTATTTTAATTTATGAATTTAATAAAAAGTTAGGCTTAAAAAATATCTAGAATACGAAAACTATTAAAAACATTTTAACATTACTTATATTTTTCTCTCAAAATTTATTTCCAGTACAAAAATTTGGAGTAATATAGGGAGTGAATAAATAATTTATTTTAGAGAAATGTTAAATTCAAATTGAAGTTGACTAATAGATTTATACAGAACTCATCTAAATTAAACTTTAATGTTTTAGTTTAATTAATTATTTCAAATAAAAAAATGAAATTTATTTTTCATAATGAGTAAGTTAGATTAATTATGTGAAGCTCTTATATTCGAATTATAATGAAATATATATAAATAAAATGAATTCTTAAATTACATGTTGTTGTTAAACTTTGATTTCGCTTCCCTGAATTCAATTTATATAGGGATTTATTGTGCAATTAAAGTATTCAATATGCTTGTGAAACATGTAAGTCTTATTAATTTAATAGTAAAATTGAAACAATTTAAGAGATTTATCTATTTAAAATTTTAAATTAAAGGAAAAATTACTTTTTTTCAAATAAATCCAAATCATATATTAATTGTATTATAAATTTTATAAATTTAAAAATTGATTATTTTTAGTAAAAGTACTATAAAACAGTGTTTATAATGAAATAAGTTTTTTTACTTTATATATATAATGGTAAGCCACATCAAGCTTTATTTTCAATTGGAGCAAAGTTATGTAAATAAGAAATTAAATTTAATATAGATTAGTTTTAAATATGATTTTCTCTGTATATATTTGAATTTTCATGATAAAAAATACTATAAATTATGTTGGTTATTTCAAAAATTGAATTACTGTTTTATTTATTAATTTTATTAAAATTATTCATTGTAAAGCAAAGGATTATAAGAGAAGTATGAAATTTTGATAGATTTTACATACATTTACAGAAGTTAATACAAGATATTAAAAAATCAATTTATCTCCTATATATTAAAATAAAAGATTAATACATTTATTAGTATTCATTAACTCAAGACTTTGAGTCAAAATTTCCCTAAACCAAAATTATTGAGAACAAATATAAATTTTAAGAAAAAATTTATTTTGATTTTATTAAGAAATAAGTTTACTAAACTGTATTTATCTTAATGTAAAACAAAGATAGTTTAAATTGCTTTCTCATAATTATAATTAAATAATTGATAAGAGATAAATAAAATAAGTTCATATTATAAATATGGTGATATTACAATTATTTATATCTAAAAGTGTATAAAAAAGACTAAGTTTCTTAAAAATTATGTATACTAAATTATTTGTTTACAATATTGATAAATTGTTAAATAATGATTAAATTAAGGATTATTTTATGAAAATAACAATTTTTTAACAATATCTAATGTTTCTCTAAGTTAAGACCTATATTTTTGAAAATTTAAAATGTAAATATTTGGTTCTAAAATTTGAGCAATTTAAAGTTTTACTTAAGCAAACTAATAATATAATTTTACAATATTATTTTATACAACTTTATTTCTAGTATATTTTATGAATTGCATTGACCCTAACACCTGCAATTAAAACAACCTTTGTGCTAACTGTAGTTTTAGCTAATAATCTTAATAAAGTTAAACTAGTTTCACCTTAGGCCAATAAAATCAAAATTAAGGAAGTAAACTACTTTAAACTGGATTCAGCAATATAAATTAAGGCTAAAATTAGTTTAACTTGAATAATCAATAATTTGGAAATAATAGTGGATAACAACCTGCTTAATCTCAGCAAAATTTATTGCCTTTAAATAATGGTTAACAAACTATTATTAATACTTCAACAATTACTAATAAAAAACCTCAAGGGTTATTAAATTATTAGTAATTTAACTCAATAAATTAAAATTAAAATGCCAATCAATTTATCAGACACTATCTTGATTAAGATCCAACTAATGCTTTTTCAATTACTTTGTAGTAATAAAACATGCCATATCTTTACTCTCTGGCTTATTAGAAAATGTTTTATAAAGTTGCTGATCATTCCAAACATCTTGCGATAGGTAAAATGTATGATGAAGATATGCAAAGCATTGCTAATTTTGATAATTTTAATATATTGGATACTATTCCCCCACTCTCAAATAAAAAACCAAAAAAATATCAGCAATTTTTCCACTGTCTTAATATAATAATGGGCACTACATTTTTTGTATGTTGGGAATAAACTATTTAATATTCCATGATTAATCACAGATAAGGTGAAATTATTGAGAAAGCATTATGTTGGAACAAAATGTTTGACATTGATAATTTTATGGGTTCTATCAGAGATTTAACTTACAAAACTCACAAACTTAATCACTTTGAAACAATGACTAAAAATTAATTAATCAAATCTCCTAAGATTAAAGGCGATATTTTAACATATCTTAATTCAAGAACAGAAAGTCCAATTTTAGTATAAACCATAGACTCAGATAATGATGAATTTTTAGTTTTGAAATGTATTAACAAAGTTTGGTATTATTTCAATTAAAACAGTCAGATACTTTAAATTTCAAATAGCATTAGCTTTGATATTCCTGATTTAAAAAGCTCAATTAAATAAATTGACTAAAGGAAATTTATTCAAAATTACTTTGGCAGTATTAATTGCTTCTACGGAATTGAAAAAAATACAGATAAAGATAGGGAACTTGATAGAACATTGTTCAGAATGCTTCACCAAATTAATGAATATAGAAATTACGCAAATTTAAAATCATTTTGGTTAGAACTCTAAAATTTTGGGTAATAAGTAATAACACCTTAGTAGCAAAATCTAAATAAATTTACTATTCCTGAGCTTAAGTATAATTACCAAAATTATTACTCTCTCCAAAGTACTTAAAATTAAATGAAAAAGTAGAAGAAAATTGCAGCCATCCAGAATTAGCAATTGAATTAATAATCTTCAGAAGGAACGGTGTCTTCAGTCAAAACCACTCCTAAAAAGAAACCAAGAAAAGCTCCTAAAAGAGCTTGCAAGAAAACTCTTGGCAAGAAAAACTCAACAGATGAAGATGAATATTGATACATAATATAACTAAGAAATTATTTTAACTTGAGCTAGACCGACAGTGCTAGCCTTGAATACAAGATTAATATCTTTAATTCACTTAATAAATTAAAAAAATATTTCTTATATTTTTGTTCATCAAATTGATTTTTATTATATAAATAGTAATTATTTTATAAATATAAATGTACACTTCAATATAAAATTGTTGCCACTTGCTTTATTAAATATGAACTGTAGAAAATGAAAAAAATGATATAAATTTGTCTTCAAATTGTTCTCAATAAAATTAAACTTCTAATAATAATTATACTTATAAAAGTTAAAAAAAATCTAAATTCATTTATGCTAAAATAGAGGACAATAAGAGGAAAAGCAAAAAATTAAAATTAATACGTTATTAAAATCATTGAAAATAAATTAAATTAGAATTAAGATTGAACGTGCGAAAGTAAATTTATAGCCATTATTATAATTTATCAATAATATCAATATTAATAATCGATATTATATAATTTGGGGAAAAAATGTTCTATTGATTTCAATAAAAATTAAAAGTTTTGAAAAAACTCAAGAAATAAAATAGAAAATAAGTTAAGATAATTACACTTCTGTAAGTGGGAAAAAGTAAATTTATGCACTATTATGAGTGCTTATATGATTTACTAGAGAATTTTTAAAAGTGTATAAGTTTGAAATTTGTATAATTAGCTTAGCTCAAATGCAATTACGATGTAACAAACATCATTGTTTGCGAATAACGCAATTTTGAGTGCAAAAATTATGAAAAACGTAGAATTACAGAAAATCAAATGCATGGATCGATAGAGCTCGAGCTGCTCTACAAAGTGCACACAAAGCGCACTAAAGTTAGTGGCGTGTGCGTGAGTTGCGTTGAAAAAAAGGAAAGTGCGATAGGCCTCGCAAATTAATCACTTTTTGATTTCCATTATAAGTTTAATTATTAAAGTAGTAATTATTAATTAATAAAAATCAAACTTAATTCAAATGTGGAGGTAAAACCGCATCACTCCCTAAATAGTGTGAACGGTAAAACTTTTCAACTAATCGGTCAATAGGGTACAAACCCCATATATTCTTGATCAGCATCTCAAACTCTATAAGACTGGTAAGTATGGCATCGAAATAAAATTATGAATTTTTTCCCAACTTCACCGTACTTGCATTCTCTGAATCGCCTCCCTCAAATTAAGTTAAAATCTGTACTTTTAAATTTCGTTATTTATCGATATATTTAAAACTTTTTATCAACTTATAAATTCTATGTGTACATAAACCCCAATACGTATGTACACATAGAATTTATAAGTTGATAAAAAGTTTTAAATATATCGATAAATAAGGAAATTTAAAAGTACAGATTTTAACTTAATTTGAGGGAGGCGATTCAGAGAATGCAAAAAGAAGGGTTGACTTTATCGTAGCTTATACAAAATTTGATTATGATTTGATTTATATGATTGTATTAGTGTGATTTTTAATTTTAAGTTCATAGCAACCATAAATCCAGTAGGTTGTCGGGGCCGTTCTTGAGATTTTTTAAGATTGGTATACTATTATACTGGCCGGACCCCTATAATCCAGCGTGTTGGCTTAAGCCAAAGGCCATTTTTCAGGGTCAAAACTGGCGACTCGATTTTTCGATTTTGGGTGCCATTAACTTCTAGCTATTCCCGTCTTCACATTTCTACTGGCCATTATTCAGTTATGGTAAGGCAAAGGTTTGAATTTTGAAAGTTACCGCGGATTTCGACATTTTTTCAAAAAGCCAATTTTGGCTTTGGCCCATCTTGAAAAATCAAAAAAATTATCATAGCTCTTCAACCACCCACCTCCTTGCAACTCTAAGCTACTCGATTAATGAGTTATAGTGAATACTCATTATTTGAATTGGTTTGGCTATGAGATTTCAATAAATCCGGAGGATATAAGCAAAAATGTGATTTTTTATATAGTTAAGGATCAATAATCCAGTCGAAATTTTAATAATCCAGCTGTTTAATACTAAAATCCAATCGAATTAATCATTAAAATTAAGCATAAATTAGATGAATCCAGTCACTGGATTTTAGAATAACTCTGAAATCGACCTTCACTAACTTTTAAATCCGAGTCCTGGTAAGCTTAAATTCTCAATATTATCTTCTATTTAGAAGGTATTAATGATTTACAAGTGCCAAGAAAGGCACCCCAACAATAAAACTTCCCTTGGATTTTTGAAAATCATATTGCCGATTCAATTTTTGATGATCCTGGTAAAATCAAGGGTATTAAATCTGAGTATTAAAATGCTCAAGATAGTGCTAAAATCAATCGTGCTAAAGAATTTCTGCACTAAAACAACTATAATCTGAAATTGCTGCTCTAGCAGCCGGATTTTGCAGGTTATAATAAAACTTTTGATTTTAAGTAGTTTGTGAGAAAGTATGTAAATAACTATAAACCAAAGTAGGTGAAGCACAGCTCTAAAAGTAAATCTTTAATTTCAGAGCCTCTTGAAGTTACTGCAACCTACGAATAAGTCAAGGAGAGTGACTTCACTACTAACGTAAGCTTTGCAAGCGATTAAAAACAAAATAAAGAACCCTTACCTCAAATTTTTATTAACTATGGTTCGATCATTGGCCATGAAATTCTCATATAACACTCAGAAAATTTCAAAAAATCTAAATATTATGAAAGGTCTTGCATTCTGCAAGAAATAGTTACTCGAAACACTTAATCACTTTTTTTATTCCTAAGCAATTTTGAGAACGCTAATGAAGAATAAATGCAATACAACTTGTTTTCATTGCTCGTGGATTTAATTCAAAGCAATAATAATATAGATCAAGATTCGAAGCCACGTATCTTTTTAGCTGCTCTTGGTTATTATATGGGTGAAAGATTAACAGTCGAAGATGAATTAATTCAAGAATCAATCTTGTTATTAATACGCTCTCCTAATACAAGACAGGCTCTAGGTTTAGCAAACTATGTATTCTTTAATAACGTAGCAGCATTCACAAAACAGCTAGCTTAGGTGCAAAAATTAGATTCTACTCACCCTTATATTTTACAATTAATGGGTTAAACTTGGTCAGTTTTTGAAATTGATACTTAAGTTTAGAAGCTTATACCGTCTTCATTCTTTATTTTGAATGTGCCTTTCATTACTTTACTCAGGCAAGACGGTGGCTTGCACTTAATCAGAGATATTCCTGTTGAATATACTGAATACTTTGTTAAAATTTGTGCTCTTAGTTGTTCTCAAACAGTTGACATACTCAAAGAATATATTTAAATTACCAGGGCTACTTTCTTACAGAAGTAAGAAGTTATTGATTCAAACACTATGGTATACTTAATGAAAGGCCTTGCATAAAGGTTGTAGAGCAGGGACGTGCAGTGGGTTGGTAAGATTTCTCAAATTTAGAAACTTTAGCAGTAAATTATAGAAGCTTAAATTGAAAAAAATGTAAGTCTCAACAACAATATTATTGAGAATTGTCTTAATGGAGATAGTTCTGAAATTCAAAGAATTTTAAACTTACCACGAAATATGGAAGCATTCTCTAATAAAACAATCGTAGACTTACTTTAACTCTTTGAGAATGCAAATATCTTTCATTAATTAGCTACAAACTTCAATTAAAAGCCTCAAAATGAAAGATTAAGTGTGAGTGCTGACATAGAAAAGTTACAGCAAAATCTTGGCTTTAAATTATACAGTTCTCAAATTTTGTGCATTAATTATATTTGTAAAAATCTACAAGCAAACCATTTAATACATTTTGGTATTGGTAATGGCAAGACCTTAATTTGTATTGCGTTAGCCATTCTTATAGCTCTTAAAACCAAGCTATCCGTAATCATAGTTGGCAAGAATGAACACTTAGTGCAGAGAGATTTCAATAAATTTCAAAAAGTTATTAGTGCAATGAAACTTGATTCAAACTTTAATTTCTTCGCAAAAAGTGCAGGTTTTTATTTTTTCACTCAACCCCAACTCAAGAAATAAATGAAGGTAGCTAAATTCATGAGTGTGTGGTAAGTGAGTATCGTTCTTGTTGATGAATACGAATGGATTTTATTCGATGGCTCCAGTGAAAACATTATTAATTAGCTAAATTTTTACAAGCAAGCAAAAAGTATTATTGGATTTTCAGGAAGCCATCTTTCTCAAAGTGAAGAAAATTGTCTTAATTTTATCTTTTCATAGCTCACCTGTGGTGTTCCCTACACTCGATAAACTGTAAGGAGATAAGAAAACTTAGTTGCCTGACTTGTTGATAAGTTCAAATTAAGGAGAATACTTACAGAAAATTAAAGAAATCATAAAGGATTAAGCAGCTATTTCACCAGTTTTAATTGTTGCTTCAACAAATTATAGCGCTATTGAAAAAGGTTTTTAGAATTCAAACTTTGATTTCAAAAGTTTCAGCCACTCCTAAGCAGCTGCAATTAAATTTGCGATTGAAGGCAGATATTTATTGAAGAATGCAAGCAAAAACTATGGCTTTTACTTGCTTAACGAATCACAGGGAAGAGGAACAGACATTCAAACAAATGATGAAATCGATTAAAATTGAGATTCATATTTAAATTATTGCTGATGTTTTTTCAAAACGATCTGAAGAATAAATTATTGGTAGAATTGGCAGACTTAACACTAAAGGCAGGTGGTAACGAGTATTTTATAGATACGCTTCTAAAGATAGTGAAGAGCAGCTAATAATTTAAGAACAGAGAGGAATCGAGCTTATTCTTGATCGCGAGCATAATTAAGTATAATCAATTTTGTAAAATCGATGAGAAGAAATGGAAAATTTTCTTGAATAAAATAAGGTGCCTTAAGAATAAATTTCTGCAGAACTTTCAAACGATTAGGAGCAAGATAAAATTGTGAAAGAAATCTTTGA
>ARYC01022552.1:0-23684 GCA_000711775.1 Oxytricha trifallax
TTTCACATTCAATACTGAACTATGGATTTTTATGCAATCAGCAACTTGAGGAGATCAAGCAAAGTACGCTGAAGCCCTAGCAAAAGACTATACTAAAGTGGACATCAGTCGTGCTTGGAACTAACTTCCCCTCGAATCTTAAACCAGCGAAGCTCACTCACCTCGGGTACTCTCCTCAACAATGGGTAGGTGCCACCATCAACGATGGGTATACTGGGTGGGTAAATCATTAGACTGCCCTTGGAGAATGTTTAATGAGCAGTACCATCCTTAGTCGATATTGAGAGTTTGGCAACTGACGACCAGCTATGTTATAGCCTCGAACAGTTCCCTCGAATGATTAGAAAGCCATCTTAGTCTTCAACATAAGGAAACCCCAATGTAATGCCCAAGAACCTGCAGATCAAGTATCGTGATGAGCTTTTGGCAGGGTCTTCAAGACTTCATGAGAGAGCAGAATGGGAGTATTGATTTTCTCAATCGAAATCATTCAAACTATATAGTAATGAATGGATCATCAAAGAATCCATACCTTAAACGCAGAGATGCGAAGATGCCATTGAAAAAGATCTCTGTAGTATAAAATTACAAGGTGGAAGGCATGAAGCCCAAGGACATTGCTCTTAAGATGGATGTGGATCGAAGTTTTGTTTACAAAGCCGTTGAAAAGTTCAAGTTAGAGGTAGAGCACAGAGTGCTCAATCCTAAGCCAAAGCTGAAGAATGGGAGGAAGAATACGCGAAGCAGCCTGCTGTTACTTAAGGCGATTGCCATCGTGGTCTAACAGTAGGGCATCTATAAGATTACTGGCTGGTGTCTTCATCATAGCCTGCTTGAAATGCAGTGTAAGGAACAGGAATTTAAAAACCTCGCAGTGCCTTGCGTTGCTACTCTCTTGAAAGTACTGAAGGATAGTTTCCATTTGAGATTCGGCAAGGCCCAGAACGCCAACGCTAAGAATAGGGATCCATCATTCAACGATAAGAGGCTGTGTCAAGACTGCTTGCTCAGCTATTCCTGGAAGATGCTGTAATTATATCAGTTGATGTATCAAACTTCAATAGCGATTACATGCCTACAAAATAATGGAGTTTCAATTCAATTGCTCTTCACTAGGAAAATTGTGTAATCGACTCCTCCCTGACACCTGCAATTGGTAAGACCGAGGTCCTCGTCACCGACGATGTCTTTGAGTATAGTGAAATGCTATCTGGCTTCCCCAACAGAAACCAGCTATGTCTAATATCACTGGGGTTAAGTAGCAGGATCAAATGAATGGATCAAACATTGCCATTTTGTAAAGCCCATTTGCAACTCAAGATGAAAATAACCTGAAACCTAAAAATCTGAGATTCCAAGCAACTCCGGGAACCAGTAGGTAAGTATTTCTATCTTTGCTTAACTGATTGAGTACAGTGTCGTCAGCAGATCAAGAGTGGTTTGTCAAGATGGGTAAGGATTTTATCCAAGTTAAGAGGGCCATGTAAGAAATACTGAACGAATAATGTCTGGATCTGGATTGTTCCATCGAAGATTCCAAGGCCAAACTCGAAATCGATATTTCCTAAGTTACGGAGGAAATCTTCTACCTAAGCATAGCATATCTTTGATAGTAGGGAAAAGAGCATTGCTGCCACCCCTATCAAGTGCAGCGATATATATAGGAATACTCAGCTGTCACCTATCTTGGAAGCCCCAGAGGGCAGTGTTTAATACACATCCCTGCAGAAGCACTTCAACGCGTTCAGAATACGGAGCTCTTCCAAGAAACCTGTGAGTCAACCATAAACCCCTCTGAAATCGGCTTCCACTCTTACCCTATTAGTTCAGAACCTAGCCAGCCTTAGGCTGCAATCAAGTAAGCGTAAGGGTAGTGAGATGATCAATTTAACAGCCCATGAAAACTAGATAGGTATTACACCTAGACGGTTGCAGCTGTCAAGCAGGGCAGAGAGCAGCAGTATAGTCACAGTGAATAAATAGGAAAGTAAGCTATAGCTTCATGGTTTTATACTACTTTAGTTTATACCAAGCTAAGTATACCCAACTAGAGAAATGACTAAGCACCCATAGCAGACTCTGGCAACATCGATGCATAACCATCATTACATTATACTCCCATTGCACTTGTCAGACAGCAAGTCAGCTAAAGGTTGGGAACATATGGCACTATGGCTAGAAATCTCTCTATAACCAAGGAAAAAACTAAGAGGCAGCAGTTCTCGATGAGTTTCATAGCAGCAATCACTAAGGACCAGCTGGTCTCCAGCCAAATCATTGAGGGGGCCTTCGATGCTGTGCTGTTCGAGAATTTCCTCTATCACACCCTGCGCCAGCTGCGCACAGACAAGGATCTCGCCCAGAAGAAGATCGTGCTGCTCATGGACAATGCAGTCATACACAAGTATTCAGAGGTGCTGGAGACTGCTAGGAATTTCAAGGTCACTGTCCTCTTCAATGCAGAGTACTCACCCTGGCTTAACCCCATCGAGCAGTTGTTCTCCTACATCAAGAGGCACCTCCGCTAGGAGCAAGCAGACAGCAAGTAAGTATTTTGGGCCTAACTTTTCATAGGATCCACCTGGTGAAGAGGCTTTCGCAGATTCTGAAGGCAATGACCAAGACAGATGTCAACAAGCTTTGGGCTTTCAGTGTGAAGCAGTGGTGCAGCACCATCAAGCATGGATTTGTGTGAAGTTGAGCTGAATGATGATGAGTTGAGGAGCTGGAGCAATAGAACTGACCAATACAACCATAGACAGCACTTGAATCGTCAAATTTATTGATTAAAAGCCCCCTTATTACATATCACACTTTTAAATTTTAATTTTAACTAATCAAACCAAAAATCCAAAAACCTCTCTAATTTTCGCTCATTAAAATCGTCATTTTGTCTCCTCCTCCACTAAAGCTGCCGAATTTGGTGCTCAAACAGTCGAGCAGGACTTGAAAGTTGCTGAGCTGGGGGTTTTAAAACATGAAAATACGTATCGCGGTCCCAAATTTGACAAATCACTAATCAAGCAACGAGTTATTGACCATTGATGGTGATTCCACTCTGAATCATGAGAATTTTGTCATAGATTTCAATGACTGGTCAATCATTTTATAAGTTAGGACAGTAAAAACGTACTATTGGTTATAAAAATAAGAAATTCAGTCTATAAATTTAGTGTATTTCCTACCTTAATTTTCAAGCAAATCAGTTGATTTTATCTTCAATCTACTAATGATGTGCCTATTAAGTGTTCCAGAATCACAAACGAAATGTAAAGTTGGTTAAAATTAATATTTTAAATTAGATTTTTAATTAATTAATACAATTTCCTATTTTTATCTATTTTAGCAATATTAAAAATATAAAATAAGAATTCATGTTTAATCTCAAAATAAATAGTGTATTTTAGAAATTATTTAATTAAATTTTATTTATAAATTCTAAAAATTAAGAATAACCAATTCAATAGAATCAGTTTATTAACTATAGTAAATGTGATAAAAACAATTATAAAATATTAAAATTCAAAAAATTTAAGGCTTTAAGAAAACTAAACAAAAATCTGTATTAAATTTCATTATTAATATCATATTGTTAAAAATCATTTAATTCAAGAAATAGTACAAATCAATTTTAATGATTTTTAGATAACTTTTATTAAATATTATTTCAACTTTAAAATATAAATAATTAGAGTTCAATTTATATTTTTGGATTATTTTGAACATTTAATTTCACTTATTAATAATTAAACATCCTTATATATAATCTTTTCCTCCAAAACCTCTAGACTACTCTCTACCAACAAAGATATTATATTAATTATTTAATATATTATAGGGCCTGTTTTTTTATTTTTAAATTTTAATTACCATTTAGCTAAAAAATATAAATAATAAAGTTATTATAATTTAAAGTGATTAAGTACATATTAATATTTATATTGTAAATAAAGTAAACAAAAAATAACTTATTCAACTATTAAAACTGAAGATTTCCTTTTTTTCAAAAAATTACATTTTAAATAAATAATTTATTAATTATTTATTTATAGACAGATAATTCTTAAAATCAAAAATTTCTTCAATAAAAGAACTAAGTCAAACTTTCAAATAATAAACTAAACTTTATCACTACAAGCCCATAAAATTCATTTAACTTACAATATATCTTTTGATAAAATTTCATTAACATATTTTATGAAAAAAATTATCATTAAATTCATATGCAAACCCAAAATTCAATGTATCAACAGTTTTAATTATAAAAATAAAATTAATATTATAACTTTAAGAAAATATATATAATTATCAGTTCGCAAATCAACAAAACATCTAATCCTCCTTGAACAATTCATTCTCTCAAAACACTAGCATAAATTATGAATAATATAATGCTTTTATTTATGATTTAAAAATCAATAAAGGATTTAAAAATAGGAAAATTTGAAAAATAAAATTAAGTATTATATTAATAAAAGTAGCAAGAATATACATCCTTAACATAACTAAAATAAATAGTCAACTTTATAGCCTTCGGAGACACTCGCTGATTCATTCAAATATTTTTATAATAAAAAAATAATATATTAAAATTAAATTATTTCAATTAAGAAACTATAGTTACTTAGAGAAATTTATTCTCAAAGTTTTAATTTAACAATATATTTTCTAATTTTTTTCCAAATTTCATCATTAAATTCGCTATAAAATTTATTTTTATTATATTTATAACACATTAAAACAATAAATCCACATAAATATATTTGCTATTTATAAATATTACTTAAATTAATCCAATAATCCTAACAATATTTGCATTTAGTAGAATGCGGATTTATTCAACTTACCTTAAGCTGGATATCGTTTATCTCACATTTTTAAAACTATTCGTTTATATTTGGTATAAATTTCTACATAATTATAGAATAATTTATCACAATTAGTAGCAGGGCTTTCAATAATTACGATAAAATTTATCTTAATATAGTGGGATACTAAGCGATAGTAACATCCTTGGATATTTGAAATATAAGTTAGATTTTTTTCACTAAAAAATTAATGGGGGGGGAGTTTCCCACTTCCATGAAAGTTTACTGCCAATTAAATTAAAATTCTATTATATTCATAAAAAATATTCGCAATACATGACTCCCTTACCCAGACTACAATAAAACTATCAATAATCGCCATTTCATAATTTATAGTCGAACTAATGCGCAAGTTAAGTATAGGAATTATACAAATTTTCTTAATTTATAGTTAATTAGGTATAACTTATCATAAGAGTTTCAATGTATCATTATGTAATTAAAATTTTTTAACTTGAAAGATAATTTTAATTTAACAAATTTATAATTAAAAGCTTATGTCTATAATATAATTGGTATATTAATTATGAACTTTAATCTATAAACTCTTATTTTAATATAAAATTCACAAAGTTCCTTAATTAGTTTAAAATAAATCAAGAATTTATAATATAAAAATTATTTTTATTAAATTCATTATAATATAATGTAAAATATAGGCTACCGTAGAAATTGGTGTTGACTTCTAAAAAGAAGCATTTCAAAACATTAACAATATGCATTTGTTTTAGAGAATAGATCACAACAATCTTCACGTCTCTGCTACAAATCTTTTAAGGTGGAATTAGTGAATTCTAAGTAAATTAGAATTTTGAAAATCAAGCAACAGTTATACAATCTGAGTTTAGTTTTATATAAATATTATGTCTTTATCTTACTTTAATCTCAAACATTGCCCATCAATTCCTTCCCACATTATGTAACATACATTCTTTTCCGATTTACGATAGTTACATTTGAGTTATGTTTTTGAGATTGTTGATTTGGCAGTCTTGCTGAATCTACTCATTTTCGTGATTTTCGAAGTATTTAGAGCATCTTCTTGATAAACACTTTTTACCTACTAATGCACTATATATACAGTAGAAACGGGTTCAACTGTAAAAAGTGTTTATCAAGAAGATGCTCTAAATACTTCGAAAATCACGAAAATGAGTAGATTCAGCAAGACTGCCAAATCAACAATCTCAAAAACATAACTCAAATGTAACTATCGTAAATCGGAAAAGAATGAATGTTACATAACGTGGGAAGGAATTGATGGGCAATGTTTGAGATTAAAGTAAGATAAAGACATAATATTTATATAAAACTAAACTCAGATTGTATCACTGTTGATTGATTTTCAAAATTCTAATTTACTTATAATTCAATAAATTTACCTTATAATTATTTCTCTTAGATTATGTTGCATAATTTTCAATTCTATTTCTTAATAAATCCTAATGCTTAAAATAACAACATTTTATCTCTTAATCCGGCTGATAACAACAAACATATTATAATTTATATAAAATTATCGATTTTATATAAAATATAATAATATTAAATAATTCATGGTTGATTATTTTCATATTAATATTCGTATTATCATGCCAGAATAAATCCCATTATTCAGCGAGAAAAGTCATAAATATTATTTAAAAATATGCTATTAATTTTTCATTATATAATATTAATAAAATATAAAAACTTTTATGTTTATAAAAATAATGAAACTGTTATATTTCTACTTTAAAATTAATTAAATTAAGTATTTTTAAGGCAATTTCTTATTATATTGATAGTTTTATAATAATTAATGTAATATTACTTTAGGATCACTACAAATAAGTATTGAATATATCATTTAT
This sequence comes from Oxytricha trifallax, assembly GCA_000711775.1. Classification (NCBI taxonomy): domain Eukaryota; phylum Ciliophora; class Spirotrichea; order Sporadotrichida; family Oxytrichidae; genus Oxytricha; species Oxytricha trifallax. The sequence continues at coordinate 6,722 of ARYC01022552.1, forward strand.
GTGAAATTTTTCACAATTAAATTTCAATAATGATTATTTATGAATAATAATTTTATCATGTTTAATCATTAAAATAAAATAAATTTAACATATCACGATTTAAAACTAAAATCAAACCATCAATCTTAGTCTTGACGTATCTGAGTGAGTTGAATTGGCAATTCCGTGAAGTAGCAGTCATGAATTAGAAAACTTCGAAAAAACTAGTCTCGCTATCACCTAGTCTCCTCCCAAACCAAGATATCAACCAGTAATAACCTGTGGACAGAGCTCGTAGAATTCAACTAGAGTGACAGAAGCTAGACAAAAGTGCTTGGCTGTCCCAGCACTGTTGATAAACGTATTTCCTGTCCTTTAGCAACTGTAGCTTCAGCATCCTGACCCGATGTGAGAAAAAATTCCTTATCTTTGGCTTCGATGGTTTTCGTCTACTGTCTTTTGAAAGTAGAGCGTACCTTCGTCCTCTCCCTTTCAACTAGGAAACTGAACTAAAGCCAGGGAAATCTTAGGATCCAGCCCACTCGAGAAGTGTAGTAGCTGAGAAATTGAACCCCACCAACTAGTCCTTCATTAATTGCGCCCAACAACCTCATGCCTGCCCTCGATAGGCCTTTGTTTAAAAGAAAGCTCTATAAGAAAGTCTTAAGTGAGATTGGTATCTCACCTAGCAATTAACTTTCTATAAGTTAATCATAATTTGCAAAATTTCCATTTTTTTGTCGTAATATAAGTTTCAATTTCTTAATTCTACTATTTAAAAGCTCAAAAATTATTGTTCTATTTAACTTATAACTAAAATTATATAGTCAACTCAATCCTGTAGCTGTCTAAGATCATTAAACATGGAAAGATCATTTTTCCATCGATGATCATCCATCGAATCATCATCAGACTAATCATCATTTTAACATCTCTCGAAAGAATTAATCATTTAAATATATAATCAACTTGTTTATTATAGTATTAGGTGATTAAATCAATAAATTACAGTAAACATCTTAAAAATGATAATTTCTTGTAAGAAATTAGAAATATTTTAAATAATTGTTTATATCATTTTTGATAATTTTTAACTATTAATAATTGTGATAAGTAATTTTATGATGGATTTGAAACCTACTTAAGCATTTAAACAAAAGAAATTAAAATATATAAAATTGAGTAAATTATATATTATAGGTTTTCTTATATTCATGAAAATATATAAAAGCATCAATATAGTCCATTTTAATTATAAAAAAAGATAAAATTGATGCTAAATTTATCAATAATTATACACTATGCCTAATTTTTTTAAAAAATGTATTGTTTTTTATTGAATATTATAATATATATAGAGATATTTAAGTGAAAATATTAGGCTCTTCTTTTAATAATATAAATTTGTAAATTAATAGTTTCTTAATTGCGAAGATAATGTTGAAGATAACAAAACAAGAATTAATAACTTGAACTCTTGCTCAACATATATGAAGTTAGAAAATAAATTTTATTATCAAATAAATTAATTCTAAAAAAAATAAATATATTCATAACTAAATAATAATTGACAAATATTCTTTTTCTATTGATTTTTGAGCCTATTATTTTCCTCAAAGAGGAAATTTTAATTTTATTAAGTACGATTAAATGCAGCATTTAATTTTATAGAAATTAACAAAAAAATAGAAATTGCTAAAATTTTCCAATTAAAATTCAGATTAATCTATAAATGAATTATATTTAATATAATAATCATATTTTTTACTCGTAATCATTTAAAATAAGCGAATCTTAATTAAAATTGAAATTTTTTGCATTTAAAATTAATTCATATATAATTATAAATAAATATAAGTAAGTAAATGGCAAAAAAAAATATTAAATAAAATCACAACAAGAAGAAATTAAATTAGGAAAGAGGTCAAATGAGAAGCCTCTCTAACTTTCAAAATCCTAGAATTTTTAGAAATAAAATGCTTAAATTAATATATAAATTATTTTTAATATTTTTCTCTGTTCTAAAAAGAATATTTATTATTTTATTTTCTTTATAGTTTTATAATTAAAAAGTGCATAATAGACATAATCGAGAAGTAAAAATTCTTATAAAAATTAATAATACTAACTTAAAAGAGATTAGATATTCTAACTTTAAAGAGATTAGTAATTTTAAATCTCAACTGTAAATTTATAACTATGAATGAGATATAAAGAAAATAATAAATATTAAAATATATATTTTATTAGTTTGTTATAATTAATAATTTAATCAAACAAATTGGTCATTTTTTTGGAATTAAGATAAATTTATAGATTAAATTCCTTTATAGTTCATATGAAATAATGGGTTTGGGGTTTAGCAGCAAATTACTATTGCTAAAAAAAGAGAGAAAATTAAAATTATTAAAAATTGATGAAAAATAATGGCAATAAATTAGCTCATATTTAATTATGAATTTTTATAAATATTTAGAAAATTTATCAATTAATATTTAAATTAATTACATATGGATATTAAAATATAATCTTCAAGATTAATTAATCTGATTACCTAAAAAAAATAATTATTTGCTTCTTAACTTCAATAATTATATGAAAATTAATTGCAAAAAATAATAAAAAATGTTAATAATAAAAAGCAGAAATCTTTTTAAAGTTGTAAGTCTGCAAATTTTTGAATAATAATATTATTTTTTAATAGATAATATAATTAGAACAGTATTTTTTATTTCATTGAATATCTTTTTATAAAATGATAATTCTATACTTAATTATTTTAAATTCTAATAAATTTTATGTAAAATTGATATTTACAACAATATTAATAATTCAAGATATAATGATTAATTGGAAAATTATCATGCCTAATAAATATCAACTAAATCTATTATTTTTATTTAAATATTAAATTATTTTCTAAACCAGAAATTAAAATTATATTATCAATCTTATTATAATTATTGATTTTTTCCCTGAATAAACAAATTTAAATATATATCGCTATATTTGTAATAAAAAAATTAAAAATAGAATTTAATCTTTTATATATTTTTTATTATGTAAATCTTTAAATATTTAATAAGCATCTAATCCTTAGATCTAATAGAGAGCTCCAGCTGAATTAATAATAAATATTGAATTTATTTAAAAAATTCGCTCCTCGTAATGACTATTAATGCTTCGACAATGATTAAATAAAGAAGTTTAAATTAATATATGGTGAATTAGAAAATTTATTAGATATTATAAAATAATTCTTAGCTCATTTAATTCTCAGACAAATATTTTAGTGCAATTAAAGAAGTAAAAATAGTTAATATAAAAACAAAAATTTAAAAATTTAAAAATAGATTTAGGATTTTTTTTATAAAAATTAAAGTACGAATTTTAAGGTTAAATTTTACTGATTAATTTTATACAAAATTATGATGGGAATAGGCTTTTTTTACTAAAGTTTTCACAATTTAGGAGATAAATTATTGAAAACTGTTGACTTAATAATTTTAAATGGCTATAGCATTAATTACAAATAGTTAATAAAATTCAAAAATTATTCAATTGATTTAAAATATTTTGAAGTTTTAGATAACTAATTAAAACAAGTTTTTAACTATTTATATCTAATTTATGATTTTTCCCTTTTTCATATATAATTACTTTCTCAGGTTAAACAATAATTATACTTGTAGTCATTGATATTTAATCTTTTTAAATTTCCTATAAATATAATAATAATAGTTATGGTTCAAGCTGTTTTTATGAAACAAATTGAGGGATTAATTAAAAAAAAATCTTATCAATAAATCCACGAAAATTCCATACTTTTAATTTGATATTAAATCATATTTAATTTTACATAATATTTACAATAAACATTAGTTAAATTGTCTTTATTGCTAAACGATGACTTGAGAGCAGATTGTTCCAAGAATGAAGAAAATGATTAAAAATAAAACATTGTGACAAATCTAGACTACGGATATTCTGAGTTTTAAATGCCTAATATGCTATAAATAGAAAACTTTTCTGAAAAAAACAAATTATAAACATTAATATATTGATTATTAAAAGTTTAAATTAATAACTCCGAAATTATATAACTTTATTGAAATAAAAGCTATTGATTAAAATAATATATATTAATTAAAATTTTTAAATGTAAAGAAATATAATTTAGATAAATTAAAACCTCTTAAAATTTGTATTAATATTTGCTTATTACAATATAAATACTGAACAGGCTGAGTAAAATTTAGATGGTATGTAAAATTAGAAATAGAGGAAATAATTTCAATCATGAAAAAAAGAAAAATTTAGTGAGTTTTAAAAATTTAATATAAAAAAAAATCATTGTTTATTAAGTTAAATTTAATACATAAATTAAAAAATTAATGAAATTCATTATTTAAATGGGGTAGGAATATTAAATAAAATTACGATTCATCTGTAGCCTACGCTTTATATTCAATTATCCAAAAATTATTTTAATTATTGTTGTAATACATTTGATTTGGGAAAAATTAATTAAATTTAAATTGATTAAAATATAATTCGTGGCAGTCAACTTTCAGGAAACCTTGACAATATGGTACTTTTTTGAAAGAGAATTCAAAACAAGCTGGACTTTATTATTGGCGGCACCCCTCTATCGCATACCTGGAGCGAGTTAACTCCACTTTAATTATATCATTAAAATCAACTAAACAAATCACTCAAAATTAAAGTGTAGTTAACTCGCTCCAGGAATGCGATAGAGGGGTACTGCCAATAATTAAGTCCAGCTGATTTTAAATTCTATTTCAAGCAAGTACCATATTGTCAAGGTTTCCTGAAAGTTGACTGCCACGAATTATATATTAATCAATTTAAATTTAATTAATTTTTTCCCAAATCAAATGTATTCCTACAATAATCAAATTATAGGTTAAATATTTATACTATATTCAGCTATTAATTCTCATATTTTTATTTTAAAACTACAGAATTGTAATTGTAAATTTCCAGAGATCCATTTTATTCTTGAATTATATCCGTTTCTTTTAAAGAGAAATTTGTTTTTATAATTTCTATTTATTAGATCGATTAGATTAAAGAACTTTCTAAAATTTTCATAATTTTAGCTATTTTTAAAAAAAAGACTTATATCTTCAATTTATTATTAGAATCCTTATTATTATTTTTAATTTTTTATGATCTAAATAAATTTTATTCCTTATTCACAATATATTGTATGAATTTACTCTCTAAATTAGAAAATTGAATTTATTAAATAAAACAAATAATTATACCATCAGAAAATTATTAAATTATAGTTTGATAATTTACAAAAATAATTGAAACTAATTTAACTTAATTTTTTAAAGTTTAAATTAAAGAATTTAAAAAATTAGAACTATTGGATGGCCCCACAGATCTGGTATCGGAAAAGACACCCCCCCAAAAAACTGGAATTTTTTTGACTATCGTTCACAGTTCTGGAATCATGAAAAATTCTCAGTGAAAAAGACAACCTTGTGACTCAATGACCACCGTCCCATATAATTCTGCTACCCTAAATTACGATTAAAAAACAAAATTTAAAAATATTGAAGTATTCATGGTGAAAAAACAATTCAAAAATCATCATAAAATACAATTTTATTATAAATACAACTTGATTTTTCACCATAAATACTTCAATATTTTTAAATTTTGTTTTTTAGTCGTAATTTAGGGTAGCAGAATTATATGGAACGGTGGTCATTGAGTCACGAGGTTGTCTTTTTTTTTTCACTGAGAATTTTTTATTATTCCAGAACTGTGAACGATAGTCAAAAAAATTCCAGTTTTATGGGGGGGGGTGTCTTTTCCGATACCAGATCTGTGGGGGCCATCCGAACTATTTTACATTAAGATACTCAATTATTTGTTATATAAATTTAGAAATTAGTTAGAATAAACTTAAATATAGACTTGAATAATAATTTTAAGTTTTATATAAAAAAACTATTATATTTCTACAAACATGTAAGGTGAAAAAAATAGCATAACTCAATTTTAATCAAATAATTTGATTAATTAATATAATTTTTGGAATCTTTAATATAAAGCGTAGGCTATCGATGAATTGCTTTTTTTCTCATTATCCTAAGCCTAATAAATAATTACTTTCATTAAGTTTATGAATTTAAGCATTAGATTTAATTAAACTATCAATATTGTCTTTTGTATATTAAATATTTTACAACTCACTAAATTTATCTATTTTTCTAATGCACGGTATGTTTCAAACAGTTTAGTAGACGCTAGAATGAAAGGAATCATTATGAAAAATATCTAAAAACTTTTAACACATATAATATTAATTATTATATTTGCTATATTTGACTACGCACATGAACTTAAAAAGGTTTGACTGTCAAATATGCGGAAGAAAGTTTTCTGAGAGATCCAATTTGACAGTTCATATGAGAATTAAATAATTATAAAACCCCATTATTTAATTTAGAATGAAGATTAGGAGATAAGAACAATTAATTAAAAATATAATCATTAATGGCTGAAATTAATTATAATTAGGCTAAAACCAATTCTACGCAGCCAGATTGGGTTATTTTATAGAGAAATTTAATCGAGTTAATGGTTTAATTATTAGGCTAAATATTATTAATCTACGCCAATAATAAATATATTTTAATTTAATTGTTCTTATCTCCCAATCTTCATTCTTAATTGACTAATGGAGTTTTAAATTTATTTATTAGATAGAATTCATTATAACATGAAACCCTTTCAATGTTTACATTGCAAAAAATCCTTCTGCTCAAAAGGAAATTTCAACGATCAATATAATAAATAAAAATCAAATCATAGAATTATTTATTAAAATAATTTAATTATTATCACATGCGAAGGCATTATGGGATTTTTTTACAAAATTATTTAATAATAAATGTTAATAATTCATATTTATTTTTCAAATATAAATTATAATTTACTAAAAATTAATTGGTATAATATATGAAATTCATAAAAAAATAATTACTTAAAAAAAGATTCAAAAAATATAAAAATAAGGATACTTATATTTCCTAATAAATAATTTTATTATAATAAAATATGAATTGTACTTTTATGAAATTGAGTTTATATATCTATGAATATTTCATTTGGAATTTTAAAAATAAAAATTTTAAATTAAATTCTAAAGGATTAGGTAAGTTCAAGATGAAATAAAATATTTTATACTTCTTTGCTAGGTATAAATAGATAAATATATACTATAATATTATAATCATTGGAAAAAATTATTTTTATTAAAAAAGACTCATTTTTAGGGTGTTTGTTTACAATTGCTAACACATTTTTATTTTATAAATTTTCAATTAATGGGGTTTGATCAAGACGTAGCCTTATCCTAAAACCTCAAAAATTGCCTTTAAAAAGCTTTTATAGTTAAAAATTTTCATTTATTAGTTGTTATTTTTTAATTATCAATTAATAAAACTTTTAAAAATTTTAATTTCGTTATTTGAATTAATATCTTAGTAAACTCCATAAAGATTGAATATTTTGAATGAAGTTAATTTAGTATGCTTAAGATTAAAATATATCTCATACTATTTAATTAAATTTAATTATTTTAAATCTATTTTTCGTATTTATGATTTTGGTGAGATTGCTAAAATAATACTTTTTTCTACCAAGATCATGCAAATATCATAACCTAAAAGTATAAGTTATTTAATATATTGAATCAATTTGTTTATCAATTAGTATTAGTTTAATAATTCAAACTTCTATTCTATATTTATAAAATAAATAATTTTATGCTAAAAAATCCTTATAAAGTCAAATAATTATTTTTAAATCACGAGTTAATTGTGATAAAAATCGTAAAAATTTTAATTATTTTTTTATGATCTACTTTATATAAGACTTTATAATGAGATTACAATATTATAGAATTATTTTATTTATTAAATAAACAACTTACAAAAATGCATATTGAAAAAAGTGTCGATCTATTATTGGAAACGCTCAATACGAATGATAAAATTAAAAAATATTACAAATTTATTTTTTGGAATTGATCAAATATAAATGCTATAATATTTAGATAAATAATAGAAAGATTCTTCGGATTTAAACTTTAATAGTTTAAATAAATAAATCCATTTAAAAAGATTTTGCTTAAAATTTCTATTAATAAATGAAAATCTTTCATTTTAAAGCTTTTTAAAGACCAATTTAAAGAATTTAGAATAAGGATATAACTTAGCCAAACCCAAAGAATTATAAATTTATGAAAATAAAAATGTGTGAGCAATGGTTTACAAACACCATTTTCTTAAATAGGTTGTTTTAATGCCAGTTTTGCACTTAGAAATATTTCAGAAAACATTAGTTAGATGAGCATTTAAACGCTAAACATAACTTTATAATAAATATAAATATAGATATTTTATAAAATGGGGAGAGTAGTTTTTTTAAACTTTTTTTTAAACAATTAAAAAATATTTGTTAAAATTCTGCTAAATATTTATTGCTCATTATTAATGATACTTTAAAAAGTAAAATCCTTTACATTTTTTATAAAGAATTTATTGATTTATTTGGAATGATTTTACTGTGCATAAAAATTTTATGTAAAATATAACCTTGCTTCAGAGGAAATCGCATTTTATAAAAGTGAGGCAAGTCCTAATCAGATTTAAAATGAGGAGGGATATTCACAAAATCATTATACCTTAGCTTTTTCTAAGTCAAGAGACATAAAACCAAACCTTAATATTGAGGAAAAATAATTAATATTAATTTTAAACTAAATTACATTTCAATTTAAAAGATTTATACGACATTTAATATGTAATTATTGATTAAAATACAAGGAAATTCTTTATATAATTATGAAATTATTTTAAAGATTTTGTGCATAAATTAATTAAGGATTTCATAACATTCTTAGTTTAATATATGGTTTTATACTTATAAGCACCGAACAATCTTATATAACATTACTTTATAAAATAAAATTAACCATTTATTAAAACCAAAATAATGATGATAATATTTATAATAATAGAAGAGCATGAGTTGACTTAATAATATATTTGGTTATATTTGAATTGAAATTATGAAGAAATAATATTACCCACCCCCTTTTTTAATCAGATTCCCTCCTGAACTAAATCCTTGAAAGAAAGATTTCTGGAGACTTATTATGTAAATTAATTGCTCTCTTTTATATGTTGTTTCTATCTTTTTGAATTGCCAGCTGCAGAATACTAATCTAGTATAGATTATATTCTTTGTTGCTTCTATAAAAATGAGCACTACCTTAATTATACCTCCCGTATAAACTAAGGAGGCCATTAAATTCTATGTAGTTTAAAAATTCATGAAAAACTTGTTAAATTATAAAAAACCTACCCATTAGTTTTACACCTATAATTTTTAAAATCTCACTTTTTGCTCTCCACTTATGCAATGAACTATCTTTATTAAACATATATTAAGGTATTATATTGATAGAAAGCATTTTTAAAAAAGATAAAAAATAATTTTAATGCTAAGCGCCTAATTTATTATTTAGTAATATTAATAATTTTACATTGAAAAGTCTTAATGAGATCGAAGTTGAGATATTTTTATAATTATTATTTATTGCCATATTTATTATTTAGAGAAGGGTTCTTAAATTAAATCGAAAAACCTTTCTGCCTTAATTATTAAAAAAAAGAGGGAAGCCAAGGTCTGCAATAATTATAATATATATATATATATATATATATATATATATATATATAATAATATATATATATATATATTATAATTTAGTAATTATAAATGGGTATTTTATATAAATCTAAATATTTGCAATGTGAAATAAATTAAAAATTCCTTAAATCAAGATTCTATAGCCATATTGAAATATTTTAGTTATAATTTAATTCAATATTATTATAATTTATATAAAATATATTTAATCATTTATTGAGGTCTCCAGAAGTAGAATAAAAGGGATAATGGACTACCGCTAAAATAAATTTTATTTCTCAAGAAAATCAATTTTAGACATAATGTAAAAATTTAAATGATATGGATAAAATAAATAATTGTTAATTAAAAATATGATGACTATATTTCATTACAAATCCTTCAGAAGTTTATGAATTTCAATTTAATAGTGGTATTTTCGCATTGTTTTAGAATTTACAAACAAATAATTTTGAGTTTAAACAACTTATAATTTTATTTAGTTTTTTATGAAATTTATAATTTTTAAAATAGAGAAAAAGTATAATCTTTAAATGTATATTTTAAGAGTTCAAATTAATTTTTATACTTAATTAGGTAATTATTTGTTACATTTATTATAAAATTGTAATTATTTCTATCTCTTTAATAATCAATAGGTAATTCTTCAGTGAGGGGTGCAAATGCAAGAGTTTATTAATTAATATTATTAATTAATTCAAATTTACTATTTGTCATTTAAGAACTAATAAAATAAGAATCGCTTTATATTGTTACAATAAATAATTTTATAATTCAGAGTTAAGGAGCAATTACAAAGTTGTAATTCGCAAAATCAGGTAGATTTTTATGTAATTTAATAATTCATATTGTTAAATTTGGTGATTTTTAATATTATAGATTATTTTGAAACAATTTTGTATAAATCTGAAAAAAAATTAAACCTATTCTTTTTTTAAATAATTTTAAGAATTTACATTAATGATGATATTATAAATTAGTGAAACTTTTCTTTCATAAATAAAAAAATACTGAATGAAAATATAATTAATAGTAAAATTCATTGTCAAATAGCGATTTAAATTTTCATTTTCTAACAGTAATTTAATTAGAAAATTTAACCATTAAAAATAAATAGATTTTTAATATTAATATTTTTAATGCTTTTACAATTTTAATTGATTTCAAGTATATTGTGAAATATAAAATAAATATATACAAAGATAACTTGAGCTCAATTTCTTAATAATAAGTAAAAATTAAAAATATATTTTGGCAACTTATATCATAAACAACTATAGGCAATTTTTATATTATAAAAAATACTTCAAATATCATTTAATTATAAATATTAAAAAATAATAAATCACAATTTTTATCAAATTAGAATTAGTTATATATAAATCTACTAAGTTTTTTTCTTTAAAATATTCATAAGTCTTTACAGAAATCCGATTTATATATTTAATTAAATTTATATTCAACAACAACAAAAAATGGTAAATTAATTGATTTTTATGATAAAATTTATGGATTTCGTTTAAAATCAAGGCAAAAAATCTATGGTTAGGAAGAGTTAATAGCGCTATATTTTATATATAACACTTATATCAAAATAAATTATATTTTGTGGAACTCAAAAGGCATTAAAATTAAAATAAAATAAGTGTGGTCTCAAAGAGAATAATCATAGAACTTTACAGAGCAAATTTCCTTTGATTTTACGTAGTATAATAAATACCATTACTAAAACTAAAAAGATTCTATTTAAATATTTAAATATGTTTTTTATAAGAAAAAATTAAAATATAATTTCCAATTTGTTTTTTAAAATAAATACATTTTTATAAGATTCACTCATAAAAAATCAAGAAAGCCTGGACTTGAAGAATCCCTATAAGAGGAACTGCTTATTTATCTAATTATTAATAATATTTATTGATAAAATTAATATTAATATTATTTTATTATACTTTTAATAAAATACTTAGCAGAGAACTAGAACCCAGAAGCCTTCCACTTGCGCAATTTTTAATATAAATATTTCACTATAATTAATAGTAACATGATTTATTAATTTATAGATAAATAAACCTTTTATATATAATAATTAAGAAAAGAAACTGGTTTAAAATAATGCATCTTGATTATTAAAACATAATAATTGATTAAATCAATAGAATTATTAATTTGATATCTATTCAAAAAAAATATGAATACTATATAGATTTATGGTTTTCAACTTATTATTTCAATTTACTAAAGGGGATTTAGAATTCTATTCATTTTTCAACTTATAATATAATATATTTAAATTTTCAAGCATCGTTAATTGACAAGAATTGGAACTCTATAAAAAGATGAGGCTGATTATTATCAAAAATGGCATTTGATACTGACTTTTGATCTTCAAGAAAAAATCTCTTAAAATATATTGCTAAACTTTAAATTTAAAAATAAATTATTACAAGCGGAATTTATTTTAGGTTTTTCTATTATTAAATTATTAATTATTTCTGTAATACTAATATTGTGCAGTAAAATTTATTTCACTTATTTAGTGTAATGAAATATAGATACACAAACTACTAAGTTAGTAAATTGTTTTATTCAATAAAAACAAAAAATTTAATAATTTATATTAAGAATAAATGTTATTTCCTAATAAATAAGAAAAAAGTTAAATATTATAAACAAGCAAATATAACAATTTACTGAAAAATAATCACTCTCGAATATTTTCTTAACAGTGAATAATTACTTAAAACTAAGTTACTAATGAGTCGATTATATCGATATAGATTAAATTTAGTATAAAAAATGCAAAAAATATTATTTAAATAAGTTATATAAACTTTTCAAACAAACGCAAAGATCCAAGTTATAAAATCTATTAATCATAACTGTTAATATCATATCTATATAATTTAATTTGGAAAAATATCTCATTTAAATTTTTAAGAATTAATAGCAAACATTAGAATTGTAGAATAACAAATTTTTACGCTCATAGCAGAACGATAGTCATGTGGGAAAACCAATCGTTAATATAATAAAAAAGAGTCATTTAATTTAATAAAAAATTCAATTCTTAAATCAGACTTACCCCACAGAAAATATTTAAGAAGGTATTATTAAAAATCAAACAGCATAATAAAAATGGAAATCTTAAGGATAGAATGGTTATTTTATTTATATTTTTTCGAATTTAGGAGCTTTTTTCTGTATATTAGTTTATTATGGTTGTCATATTTTGGGTAACTCTTCAAAGAATTTCAATGTGATAAATGAAATTAAAGATTAGCTATAAAAAATTAGATAAAATGGCGGATTTTAAGTAAAATTTTAATTTAAATAAAATAAAGATAGTCACAGCTAGAAATAATGATCAAATGACGGAATGCCACAATTTCTGCAAACAGAACGCTTAATGAGTTTCAAATTTTAAAATCTTGTTAATCTTTTTAAGCCACCATCTCTTGCTCATCCAATAATCAGACTCTATTAATTATGAATTTGCTAAATAGATTCTGTATATCAAATCTGCACTGAATAATAATAACAGGTATAATAATTTATAACTTATATGCTAAACTACCAGAGGTTTATAATGAATTAAATAGTCATAAAATATATTTAATTAAGACTTAAAATATTATCTTGATAAGTTAAAATTAACAGTTTGTTAAGAGTCTCAAAAATAATCAATTTATAATATAAATCTATAAAATTTCTGTTTAAAAATTTAATTTATTTACTTGATTTTTATTTCAAATCATTATATAAATATGAAATTATACATGAAGATATTAAATCATAATAAAAAGTTAAATTAAGTTTATTTAATTAATAAAATGCACTATTACCAAATAAGTATAATATTAATAATATTTAAGATGCATTGTTTAATTTATATTTATTCCATACTCCTTATTTATAATATATGGGCCATAGAATTGTGCTGTAATTCAATAAATTAAATCAACTATAATTTACGAAAATTATTAAAAATTTATTGTATTTGTGAGAAAAAAAATAAGATTTTTTTTACATATTTATTCTTGTTTTTTACTTCATCAAAAAAAAAATATATTGGCTAATTTTTAATCAATTCTAACTCCCATAATAAATAATTTTATATAAATTTGTGGAATCAATTGTCTTTTATTTATAATTGCTTATAAAAATTAGACATATTTTACAAAATAGTTTAGTAAATTTGATTTTATCTTTATATTTTTTGGACGATATTGAAACATAGGTTAGAATTTTATTCTTTTTTTTACTTTTTTAAAAAATTATTTAATGTCATAAATTGAGAAACAATAAAACTAAAAGTCAAAGTTAGGATCATTGGTATATCTTCAACTTTTATAGCTATATAACAATCATGGTATCATTTTTTAGCTTTGTCAATTCCCAATTATAATGATAATGATTATAATTAATTTTACCAAGCTTTATTGGGACTCCTCAAATATATTCTATGTATATATTTGTATAAAATTAGTTTTTATAATTTTATTTCGATGTCTTCTTGATACTTGAATTAGAACTTTAAAACGATTTGAATAGTTTTATTTCCACTCTTATGATCGGTTATTCAACTCGTTAGTCTGAATTTTTATACTATTAACAAAGAATTATCAATTTTAATGTCGCTCCACAAAGTAAAATAGAAATTAATCCATGTTAAATTTTAATCTAGTTTTCAATTTATTTTATTTCCTTCTAGAAATCATCGAGTTTATTCATGACAAGTAAAAAATTTTGATTAAAATATATGAAATTAACAAATATATTCAAACTCCGAAACTATAAGTCACTAGTTTATTTGTTTTATATAAAAAACCCCTATTTTTAATTTATAATATTTTTATTTTTTTCAACAAATGTAATATTTTTTATTTTATCAACAATCAGTTGTTGTTAATTGAATAATTGATAAAAATCTATCTAAAAATAAATAATTAATTAATATTTAAATTTTAGAGTAATTTATTATACAATTAGAAGCAATCAGCTATATCAATATTTACTCTTTTCTCATTTTTAATTACATTTTTACATAGGCATAAAGTAACAGTAATTCTAAACTAAAAAGATATTAAATTTATTAAATAATTATAGTTTGAGATAATTTAGAATATTATCCTTTTTATAAACAATAATTAAAAAAAAACTTTAAAACTATAAACAATTTTGTTTAAATGGTGTTTTAAATGGTAAGAATTTAATTTAAAATCTTTGTATAATTTATTTATATATTTATATAAAATCCAAAATTAATATTTATCATTAATTTATTACAAGAAAAACCACTCAGGAAATTTTTCAAGAGCTCAACCTGGCAACAGATTTAACAATCAACACAAGAATTCTTCAAAGAGTCAAACTTTATCACATTAAAAAGCCAAATAGACTCATTCCAAGCAGATTTATAAAACTAAATATATTTTGAATATATAAAATTCATAAAATATAAGTATAATATTTTCTTTAAATTCATAATATAAACTGCATTTCATTTGATATATAATTTAATAAATAACAATATAGATCAGTACGAATAGTAAAGCAATAATCAAAAATCACAATCATCAATAGTTGCAAAAGTCACAACAAAATAGCAACTCCAAGTCTAATCCTGGACATCAAAATAGCAGCAGTGCAAAGCCAAATAAAACCCTTTAAATGAAGAAAACTCTTAAAAGTATCAATTATAATTATTAAATCAAAAAATTATTATTCCATAGTATTTTTTTATTAAATATATAGTAAAGTGGCGATTAAAATGATCAAAGAAAGAGTTAAAACCACAACAATAACAACAATCAAAACCCCAAAACCCTTTCAGTAGTTTGATTGAGTTTTTGATTGATAAAAGTAGACTATTAGTGCATACTTTATTAGGGTTTTAATAGGGTTTATGTAGGGGTTTAATGTTTAAATATTAGTATTTTAAGTGAGTATAACAAGCGAGTTTTTAAAATATTTCACACAAACATAAGCTTAGAGTCATGTGGCAGTTCTCTGAATTTTATCTTTCTAAGTTGATGTTTGATTGTTTCTATTGTTTGTTAATTCTCTTAGCTTGGCTTGATAATAGTTGAGTATGCAAGTTCTCTGAGACCTCCATTTATTTTATTTTTATCGAGATATTGTTTGATTCTCTGCTTAGAATCTCTCTCACCCCTGCAGCTAAAGTAATCGTTTCTTGGCATGTCGCTCTCTATTATTATTACTGCTAGAGCCCAGATATCCCATTACGTGTCTCCATCTCTCCAATCCTCTCTTTCTGGGAAATATCCAGGAGTGCCGTATACATTTTCTTATGCAGAGGCTTGCACTCTTTGAGCCCTGTTGAAGTCAATAATATAAACTCTAAGAGGCTGAAAGTTCATCATGATATTCTCTGGCTTTAAGTCTCTATGAACATAACCTAGCTTGTGAAGCTCTCAATCCCCTCAACTATCTGCTATACTATCTAGCCAATTTATCTCTGACATCTATTGACAGATAAGAATTCTCTGTAAGTCAATTCAAGTAAAGGAAGCCTGAAGGCTACATGATCTTTACCAAGTAAAATAGCATCAAACTAGTGATATGCCTGCACTCATTTAACTTTGCCTTTGAAAGAGCATAATACTCATTAGCAAATTCCATTTGGAACTTGTCATCAGCAAGGAAGTAATTGAAAGGATATATCTTGTAAGCATATTAGTCATCTGTAATGACTCTCTTCTCTATTTTTCTTCAAGAGTCAGGTAACTTTCTAGGCAAGAATCTAAGTCAATAATTTTTAATATGGGAATCTTCATTGCCTCTATTTTAACCATGATTTTATTGATCTCAGAGACTGGAAAGTTCTTGACTGCTTTCTTCAATTTAACTTACTTCTAGACTTCAACACTAAGAGACTCCACTGGGTTTCTTGATCTTCTCTTTTAGAGGAATCTATTCCCTGTAGGTTCATGAATAAAGACAAAACTTTAATTGTGCTTTTTCTTTAAATGCACTTTGAGGTCTCTAGTATGAAAATATGACTTCTCACAGAACTAACAGACAAACTTCCCATCTTTCTTTTAATGCTTGAGATATAACATTGGCATATCGTTGTGTATATCTCTCAAGTGTCTCTTATAAGTTGACTTGTAAGGGAAAACATTATGCATTATTTGCATTAATAGTCAACTTTGGCTGGGATTTATTAATGCTCTATGGCGGGTTGTTTAACCTCCTC
>ARYC01022553.1:0-19888 GCA_000711775.1 Oxytricha trifallax
AATGAAGATTCCCATATTAAAAATTATTGACTTAGATTCTTGCCTAGAAAGCTACCTCACTCTTGAAGATAAAATAGAGAAGAGAGTCATTACTGATGACTAATATGCTTACAAGATATATCCATTCAATTACTGCCTTGCTGATGACAAGTTCCAAATGGAATTTGCAAATGAGTATTATGCTCTTTAAAAGGCAAATTTAAATGAGTGCAGGCATATCATATAGCTTGATGCTATTTTACTTGGTAAAGATCATGTAGCCTTCAGGCTTCCATTACTTGAAATGACTTACAGAGAATTCTTATCTGACAATAGATGTCAGAGATAAATTGGCTAGATTGTATAGCAAATAGTGGAGGGGATTGAAGAGCTTCACAAGCTAGGCTATGTTCATAGAGACTTAAAGCCAGAGAATATCATGTTGAATTTTTCAGCCTCTTAGAGTTTATATTATAGACTTCAACAGAGCTCAAAGAGTGCAAGCCTCTGCATAAGGAAATGTATACGGTACTCCTGGATATTTTTCCAGAGAGAGAGGATTGGAGAGATGGAGACACTTAATGGGATATCTGGGCTCTAGCAGTAATAATAATAGAGAGCGACATGCCAAGAAACGATTTACTTTAGCTGCAAGGGTGAGAGAGATTGTAAGCAGAGAATCAAACAATATCTCGATAAAAATAAAATAAATGGAGGTCTCAGAGAACTTGCATACTCAACTATTATCAAGCCAAGCTAAGAGAATTAACAAACAATAGAAACAATCAAACATCAACTTAGAAAGATAAAATTCAGAGAATGGCCACATGACTCTAAGCTTATGTTTGTGTGAAATATTTTAAAAACTCGCTTGTTATACTCACTTAAAATACTAATATTTAAACATTAAACCCCTACAAAACCTATTAAAACCCTAATAAAGTATGAACTAATAGTCTACTTTTATCAATCAAAAACTCAATCAAACTACTGAAAGGGTTTTGGGGTTTTGATTGCCAAGCTGTCTTTGAAGAAGATCTCATTAGTACAGCCTTACAAGGTGGAGGGCATGAAGCCCAAGGACATTGCTCTTGAGATTGGTGTGGATAGACGATTCGTGTACAAAGCCATTTAAAGTTCAAGTTTGAGGTGGAGCACTGAGTGCTCAATCCTAAGCCAAAGCTGAAGAATGGGAGGAATAATACATGGATTAACCAACTGTTGTTGAATGCGATTGTTGTCGTGCTCTAACAGCAGGATATCTTCATGATTAATGACTGGCGCCTTCATCATTGTATACTTGAAATGCAAAGCAAAGATCATGAATTCAAGAACCTCGCAGTGCCTTGCGTTTCTACTATCCTCAAAGTATTAAAGGAAAGCTTCCATTTGAGATTCGGCAAGGCCCTGAACGCCAACACTAAGTATATAGACCCATCATTCAACGATAAGAGGCTATGGGTATCCAGACTGCATGCGCAGCTTTTCTTGGAGGATGCAGTGATCATATCAGTGGACGAGTCCAACATCAGGAGCGATTACCTGCCAACCAAGCAATAGAGTTTCAATTCAGCTGCCCTTCACAAGGAAAGTCGTGGATGCGAGTCCTCCCTGACGCCTGCAGTTGATAAGACCGAGGTCCTCATCACCAACGAAGTCATACAGTATGCTGAGATGCTGGCTGGCAACCCCAACAGAGAATCATGCAAGTCGACTGTCACTGGAGTCAGAGAGCAGGACTAAGTTAAGAGATCAGACATCGCACTTTTATAAAGCCAAGTTCTAATTCAAGATGAAAACGACCTGAACTTGAAAATCTGAGACCCCAAACAATTCAGGGAACCAGCAGGTGAGTATTGCTATCATTGTCTTATCTATTGAGTATAGTGTCGTAAGCAGCTCCAGATGGGTATAGTGTCAACCCCAGTTAGGAGGACCAAGTTGGTATTAGTGAACGATTAGTGGCTGTATCTGGAATTGTTCCATCGAATATTCCAAGGCCAAACTCGAAATCGATCTTTCCATAGTTATGCATGAAATCTTCCACTCAGGAACAGCATATCTTTGATAGCAAGGACCAGAGCATTGCTGCTACCTTTGACAAGTGTAGCCATAAATATAAGTATACTCAACTGTCACCTATCTTGGAAGCACCAGAGGGCAGTGCTTAATTCACATCGTTGCAGAAGCGGTTTAATGCGATCAGAATATAAAGCTCCACCAAGAAGCCTTCAAGCCAACCATAGACCCCTCTATAATCGGCTGCAGTCAACCTACCGTAAGGGCAGTGAGGTGGTCAATGCAACACTCCATGATAACTGGACAGCCATTACACCAAGACGCTTGCAGCTGTCCAGCATGGCAGAGAGCAGCAGTAAAGTCACATTGGAGGAATAGAAAAGTAAGCTATAGCTATATGATTTTATTCTGCTTTAGTTGATACTAAGTTAAATCTACCCATCAAGATGAATGACTAAGCACCTACTCAGACTCTGTCAACCAAAATGCTCAACCATTGCAACATTGCACTCCCATTACAGCAGTCAGACAACAAGTCAGCTAGCGGTTGGGCGCTTATGGCACCAAGGCTAGAAACCTATCTATAACAAAGGAATCCACCAAGAGGTAGTAGTTTTCGATGAGCTTCGTGGCAGTAATCCATAAGGACCAGCTGGTCTTCAGTCAAGTCATTGAGGGAGCATTCGATGCCGAGCTGTTAGAGAACTTCCTCTACCAACTCTTCGCCTGCTGCGCACCGTTAAGGACCTTGCTCTGAAGAAGATCGTGCTGGTCATGGACAATGCGGTCATTCACAAGTACTCTGAAGTGTTGAAGACTGCCAGGAAGTTTAAGGTCACAGTGCTATTCAATGCAGAGAACTCGCCCTGGCTAAACCCCATCGAGTAGCTGTACTCATACATCAAGAGGCACCTCAGGCAGGAGCAGGCAGACAGCGAGTTAGGATAGCTACCATATCTACTTATAGGATTCACTTGGTTAAGACACTCTCTCTCAGATCCTTAAAGCCATGACCAAGAGTGATGTTAACAAGCTCTGGGCCTTCAGCGTCAAGCAGTGGTGCGCCACCATTAGACATGAGTTCGTATGAGACAACCATCAATGACGATGAGTGGACTCGCAGGTGCTCTGACACCAGTCAAGGCAAGCATCAATAGCAGTTAAACAGTTAAATTAATTGATTAAAACTTTATTATATATCACGCTTTTAAGTTTAAGTTTAGATTAATCAATCACCAAACCATTAAAACCTCTCTCACCCTCGCGTATTGCGGAAGTCAAGTCCACCAATACGCTAACGATGGACCAACAGCTTGAGCCATCTCTGCTGGCACCGATGGATAAAGGATGGAGCAATAGATTTTAGGACCTAGAAGATGAGAATGGGTTGCTGGTTGGCCCCAACTCAAGTCTATCGATGACAAATCGACATCAAGTGACCATGCCAGTCCGACGCCAATTGACGGTGTCAAACGACCATGTAAATCATTGAATTCCTCCCAAACATTAAAATCAAGTGCTTGGTTGTACACGAAATAATTGGGGTTTATATTATGAAACTGAACACTATAATCAGAAAAATTATTAGTAATACACATTCAATCAACACATTGGTTTCTATAAGTTGGTCATAATTAAATATTTATTTTATTTCTCAAATTTCCTATTTTTACGTATTTTATCATTAATATATATTATTAAATTAGAAAGTTAATTGCTAGGTGGTACCAACCACTTAGGACTTTCTAATAGAGCTTTCTACTACACTAAGGCCTATCGAGGGCAGGTAGGGGGTTGCTGGGCGCAAAGCATGAGGGGCCAGTCAGCGGGGTTCAATCTGTCAGCGTTCACTCTTCGAGTGAGCTGGATCCTAAGATTTCCCTGCATTAGATGAGTTACCTGGCTTGAGTTCAGTTTCCTAGGTAATAGGGAGCAGGATGAAGGTACGCTCTGCCTTCAAAAGTGAGAAGACGAAAACCATTGAAGCCAACGATAAGGATTTTTCTCCCACACCGGGTTAGGGTACTGAAGCTACCACAGCGAAAGGACAGGGATTACGTTTCCCAGCAGCGGTGGGACCGGTAAGCGTTTTTCTCCAACTTCTTTCTCCTGGTTGAATCTTGCAAGCTCTGTCCCGGGTTATAACCAGACATCTTGATTTCGGGAGGAGACTAGGTGATAGCGAGATTGGTTTTTTCGGAGTTTTCTACTTCACGACTGCCACGTCACGGAATTGCCACGTCAACTCACTCAGATACGTCTACGTCACGACTAAGATTGATGGTTTGATTTTAGTATTAAACAGTGATATGTTAAAAATTTATTTGATTTTAAATCATTCATTCATCATTAATATATAGATAACTTTAAATAAAGAATGAAAAATTTCTTCTCAAAATTCAAGTTGAAGTTAAAAATAAAGTGAGACAAGCTAATTCTATAATCGAGAGTAAAGTAAAAACTCAAAATATTTTTAAATCAATGCAGTTTCTCAGAATAATGTCTCTTTTAATGAGTTATAAATGTGTTTATAAAATGCAGATAATTTCAGCATTGGATGTTTCAATTGATTTGATTAGCTTCTTAAGTGAGCATGGAGTTCCTAGTTAATAGTGATTTAATTTTGTCTTTAAAAATAATTTGCCAATGCAAATATCAGTGAAGCACTTATAAAGTTTAAATATATTTACAATTAATTTAAATAATATTAGTTAAATTTTAGAATTTTAAAAAATAAATATTTATATTTATGAAATGCGCTTAGAACAATTTCTTTTGTTTTCTTTCAATATTAGTTAACTTTTGATTATAAATTATAAATTTTTAAATGAAATTCTTTCAAGTACATTTTTAATTTTTCACAAAATCATTCATTTACATTATCACACTTATTTAATTGTTTTTGTCAACAAATATTAGTAAAAATTTGTATTATTTTTATATTATTTTCTTTAAAAAAATATTGTTTTTTTTATGAAATTCTATTTCAAGTTAAATTTAATATTCTTCATCATATAATTATTTTATGCATTAATTCACAATGGTTTACATATATTTTAATGCGAACTAGATTATAGTTTGTTAGATTTTAAACCAGTCTGTCAGCATGAAAGGTATGCATATCGGCCCTCTCCATTCGTCTTCAGCGCAAAATCCCTTTTTTCTCGCATTCTACTTATCTAACTGAGTGTTTCTTCTTTTCTATGTTGTGGTATGCCATTTAAATTCTATTCAATTTTCTGTCAGGACAGTTTCTTACTAGGCTAGATGGGGAAACTTATGATTTAAACTCTATCAGGTTTTTCTCTGTAGATATTTCTCTACTATCCTGATAAATGGAGCCTATACGGGAAACAAGCTGTGTGTCCCTAGCTCTTTGCATTATTATTGTTTAACTATTTCTCCTGTTCAAAGATAATGCTATCATTCAGTTTTAATTTTACGTGAGATGATAAACGGTCGAAGTTTTTATTGGAGTATTCTCTATAAACCTTGCTGAAGTATTCTGAGAAAGTTCTTATATCCGAAATTTATCTTGTAAAAACTGATTCTCTTTACGATTTCGAACTTTGGGTACCGGTATATGTCTGGCTTACACTCCCAACTTACCAGTGGTTGTAATCTATTTGTAAATAAAGCATAATTTATAACTGTATTGATCCATTCAATGACTTCAACTTATGATTAATTTAAACTATGGATAAAAAATAATATTTTTAATATTAAACAAAAGAGAGAACAGCTTTAATAATTGTTTATTTTAAATTTTAATTATTAAAGTTTAATCCTATTATATCTTAATTTTATGTTTTTAAGATTTTTTAATTAATTAAGATTTCCAAAGTTTTACCATTTACCTTTTATATGAAATACAAAATATTAGTTCATAAGTTTTGTATTATTTTTGAATTATCTACAAAAACTCCTAAGATCTACATAATTAAAAGAAGAATAGAGTGGTTTCTTATAATTTATCAAGACGATGAAAGGTCAAAGAATGGATGTCTCCCATACAAATTAAGTAGCCCCTTAAAAGAATAAGGAAAGATAATTTTTTTACATCGCACAATCAATAGACTTCGACTGATCTTATAAATATATGATAAATCATACAAAAGTGGAAAACCATTCTCATATTTTCTCTCTGAATCTTACTTCATAAATGGGAACAATTGAAAAGGCTACGGGGTCATATAATAGATCTATATATTTGATAAAAATAGTGTAGTATAGATATGAGTCATTTAATAAAAAAGTAATCTATTTTATTTTCAATAATATAGAGCTATGACAATCTAAATAGTCAGTTGAAAAAATATAATTATTAGTAATTTATTAAAGATTATAAATTTTAAAAAATGGATCAATTACCACTTAAAGGAAGAATTAATTCTAAAAGTATACTTGAAACGCATGCTATAAGTGCAGCTATTATCAAGAGATTTGATAATCTTTCGATAAACTGGGAGATAGAAACTAGATTTTCAAGATATAATGCTATACCTAAGAACAAAGCATCTTAGTTATGTAGGAAGAACTGAAATGTCAAATGCTGTTGCAATAAAATTGATATTTAAAGAGGTTTTAATGTGAGATAAACTAAATAGGACATTCTAAATAGAAATCAGATATTCATATAATTTCAGATCTGTAATCATAAAAATGATTACTCCTTGATTGAAAGAGCTACAAGACAGTTAACAATATAAATCTAACTTAAGATATTTAGTTTCATTGAGAATGGTCGAAAATATAAAGAATATAACCTAGCAAAGATCTTGTCGAAAGTCCAAAAAGAAAAATAGGAAGAAATGGAAAATAAGAGAGAAAATAAAATAACATAGAAACAAACTCTAAAGACTCAATACAACATTATGTAAGAGAAGATAATTTTTATAGGATATTTATCCTTATATTTAAGAACTATATTCAAAAGAAAAGACATATAATTTATGAATATAATTAATCGCATTATTAATTTTATTGTAAATAATAGTTAAAGTAATTAATTAAAAATTAATAACTGATTTAAATAATCTATATACATATTATTAAAAGAATTTTTATCCTTAATAATTTTAAGCTCAATTAATCAAATCAATTAATTAATAATTAGCATGAGTAAAGTAACAATTTAATAAAAGTTTAAATAACTTGTATTTGACCTTCATTTTAATTTAATTTTTTTTATCATAAGTTGAGTTATAATTTGCTGTAAAATATGCAAAATTAATAATCCTTATAAAATTAGAAAACTAAATCATAATCCATATCATATTTTGGGAGAATCATTATACTAATTTAAAAAACAAATTAATCTATTAAAAATAAATGCATTTTATTGATATTTTGTGTAAAACTAAAATCTAAATCGAGCAAGAAAGAGACTAATTAAAAGACAAAAGCAAGAGCTAGCGTTTTAAAATTGCTCAATTAATATAATAAAATAAATATTTAAACTTAGTACTTTAAATTATAGCAATATTGCCTTATTAACGATTAAAATAAATAAAATTATATAAATGCAGTAATGTTTATAAATTTATTTTAGCTTGTGATATTTATAATAATAATATTTCTTGAATTATATATCTAATCGCAATTAAATTTAACTGGAAAGAGAAAAGTATCATAAACAGTATCATCATTTTAAAGGTAATTTCCTAAAATGATGATAATTCAAATTATAATGTTATCTAAGTGATCTGTGAATATTTATTAAACTCTTGTTATTAAAAAATTAAGTATTAAAATTTTAGCAGATTATTGAATGTGTTTTAATTTTAATTAGAGGAATAAATATTTAATTGAGAATAAAGTGCAATGTTATTTAACTTTAAGTTACAGATATGATGAATCATAATATGCTCACTTTATTAAGGTTGATTTAATTTAATCATATTGCTTAAAAGGAAATTAAAGTTATTAAATTTTTGAGGTTAGCATAATATATTACAAAAATAGTCTCGAGAAGTAATTAAAAGCGATTACATTCATTTCTTCCTATATTAAAGGTTAAACCTTGCATGAAAGACTTAAATAAAACTCAAATAATTGAATTAAACTAAGTTTAAAATGATTTCATCTCAAAAGGGTTTCAGAAAATTGTGATTGATAATTAAATATTTTAAGAATAAATGAAATAACAAGAAATATAAATGAATAAAACAATTTGATCAAATTAATAATGAAAGTATATTTAAAATATATAAACCCCAAAACCCCTATTTTCAATAAAAAATTGATGAAATTTTCAATGGTAATTTGATTAAATATTTACTAAATAAGAACTAATTTATTTTAAAATGTTAATAAAATACATATATTTATCAATTTCTTAGCTCCTTTGGAATTTCAATTGATTGATCTCTAATGGAGAACCATTTGTCCCTTTAGTTGCATTGTCTCGCAAAAATATCCAAGTATTTATTGTCTGGTATCATTTCCTCAACAAGTTAATAAAATTTCTCGGGTTTTTAGCATGACTTTCTTGTCTTCTCAATAATAATATTCCTCCATTTATGTATTTGTCACCCATAAAAATACAAACCCATCATCTTAAAGTAAATCAAATGGGATGGCATCAAATATTAATTTATTATTTTGGGTTAAGTAGTTAAACTTACACCCGGTTTTCTTCCAGGGTGGATCTATGACTATTACTAAAAATTTTGTCCTATTAAATAATAAAATAGCATCATTTATTCTCCATAATTCAGAATTTGTAATGTTACCTTAATATTAGGCTTACTTGTTATTAAACCTTTTTTATCCCCAAGTAAATTATAAAGTAACAAAATCAGAGCTTTGATAGTTTTAATAATATTATTAAGGATTTGTATTTTCCCTCATTTTTGAATGTTTTATTGAATCTGTTTCTTAAATAAGAACTTTTTTTGTGTTTATTTATTATTATTGTTTATTTAGTATTTTATTTAATTCCTCCTCTTTTAATTCTTGTTCACAATTTAATTTTAAAATATCTTCTAATTATTTTGATATTTATTCTTTAAGCCCATCAATGAACTTTTATGAATCAAACAACTTAGTTTAAAGTTATTTGCAGTTTATCTACAATTATAAAATTCTTCCAAGATAGAATTTTTAAATTCTATTCAATTCTTCTCTATTTTCATTATTATTTTTATACTAAGAATCTTCAAAAGAATTATTTCGATCATCCTTTTAATTTTTTTAAATCTGAGAGTTTTAGAATTAATTTTAATTATTTTTTTATTTATTTTATAAGTCTTGAAATTTTTATACACTTTCAGCATTTGTAGATTAACATATTGATTTTAATCTTATTAAATTAATTTATTGTAAAAATTAATTGTCATTTTTTATAAATTTTATACCAATTTTTGAATTTGCTGATTGTTTTAAAACACATACAAATGAAGTTTATTTGCTCCCTGTTCCAATTAAATTAATCGAATAAAATTTTCCTGTATTTGTAAATCTATAAGATTTTCCCAAATTTTTTAAAAGGTAAATATACAATTGATCTGATATTCCCAACGTTGTTAAACATAATTTCAGCCATTTTTTTAAAATTAAGATGTTGAATCTCTTCAATTTTTACAGTTTAAACTTGTTAATTATTAATGTGTTAGAATGGAGAAAGTTGGAATGTAATATCCATTAAATTTTCTGGAAAAGTCTCATATTTTTCTATTAAATGCTAGTTACAAGATAATTTTATTTAATTCTTTTATAATTATTAAGTTATTATTTCCTCTTTAGTATCTAACTCTACTTATGTTGATTTTATTGATTAATAACAATACTTATTCCCTAGAAATCTAATTTATCTGCAAAATCATCAATTGTTTTATAATTATTCTTGCAGCAACTACAGCTGTAGCTGCAGGTTCTTTCTTGAAAACTTTAATTCATCTATTGATGGAAAGTAAATTATAAAAGTCTAAATTATATATTATTTTAATTTATAAGTTTTAAATAATGTTATTAAATTATTAGAAACACATGCATAATTTATAAAAATATAAATAAATTATTGGAAGTTATACATACATTTGTAAGCTTCTTATAATTAATATTTTTAAAAGCTATATCAATAAATATTACAATTGTTATAAATAAATTGACAAAAATAAATAATATATCCAGGTTCATTATTCAAAGGATTTTTTAAATAAAAACTTTGAAATCATCATCATTTTCAATTTAATAAATATAAATAAGCCAGAGTTTAATTATGAAATTCAAAATAATAAAATTATTTTTAAAATTAACTAACATTGATAATAAAAGATTAATCATAAGATGACTGATTAAATTGAATCAGTTGCTAGTTGATGCACAAATAATACCAAAGTTATAATTTAAAAACAAGAAATTCTCCCCACTTTGTGAGTTGTTCGTCTGAGGTAGGCGATGTTAACTAAAGGGTCGATCTTAGCCTAAAAAAAGCTAATTGTGCGCAATAAAAATGCGTTAAACCAAAATACCTCTAGCAAAATTCACACTAACAAATGTATGGTAAGTAAATGTACAACTTATTTATTAATACAAAATTACAAATAAATAATTGCTACTCGAGAAATAGCTATTAGTATTTTAAATTACATATTTTATATGATCAAATTTATTTAAATCTATAAATAAGAATTCAATTAAAAATTAGATTTTATTTTTAAATAATAGTGAGTAAAAAAATTAAACTATATAAAAAGCTTAAATTAAACTTACAAATCTTATTGCTTCAACAATGAAAAGAAAAATATAAAAATCATAAAGATACATTTTTAATTTTATTAAACTAAAATTATAGTTCCAACAAACTAAATTTGACAATATAAAAGTTTACAATTCCAACACAATAAGAGTCTAAAATAAATTAAATTAAAACTTTATCATATTTCTATTATTTAAATATAAAAATTTAAAAAAATAATTTAGAAGTATAAAATATATTGGTCTTTCTGTATTGAAAATAAAATAAAACCCCAAATTTATATTTGAAAATCTTATAATTAATTATTCTCAAGTTTTTATATATTGATGAAATCCAGTAAAAATTATTTTTAATTAAAATTTAAAAGAGAAATGGTGTTAATTCTAACTTTTTAATTGTACAGATATGTAAAATAATTGATAAAATCTTCATGATTCATTGAAATATAAAATTATTGTTTTTATCATATTTTTTTTCTTGGATTGCTGTAAATTATAGTTCAATTGATAGTAGCTTACCAGAAGTTAAAATTATTATTTTTTCTAAAAATATATTTGTAAATCAGTTTTAATTATAATAAGATAATTTTATTATTAAAGTTAAGCTTTAGCTACTTGTTATAGAAAAACCAAAAACCCTTTAGCATTCTTTTATATGTTTAGATTTTTAATTATACAAAATATTTAGTGCTATTTTAATTTTTTGAATCATCATTCAAATAAAGATATAAAAAAACTCTGTTTATAAGTAAAGTTTCAATTTCTTAGACTTACATCAATTCTAGTCTTAATAATCTATTTCTTTGTTCAAATTTACTTAAAAAATCCAGAAGGTTATTTCAAAGATCTTTCAGGGAGATTGATTCCAAAGCAGCAGTAAGGACATGGTAGAAGCATTTTCTAACAAGATTCTGATTTATTCTACTTATAATCATACCGAGCTCTTTCATGAAGCCAGCCCAATAGCCTCTAAATAATTTAACAGAAGAAAAACTTACTTCGATTGAGCCCGTGTGTTCAGAGAGTTAAGATCTCTGTTCTTGATCCAGGAAAACACGAGTTCTGCAGGTGCCATTCTGTAATGATAAGGACCAAGGAACATGATGGGGAGCTTGAGCTGCATGTATTGTGCCATCACATTTTGAGATCTGTGATAGGGAGCGTTATCTATCATGATAATAGTATTCTATCACTGCAAGTCTATATCATCCAATGTGAGCGACAGCTTTCCTAAGAAGTACATGAAGGAATACTGGTTAGACCTTCCTCTATTTACAGTATAGAACAGTTCTCCCGTGCTTGATACACCAATAATTAAGTTCATTTAGCTTAGTCTTTAAGTATTTGTCACTCTGTTTTTAACATATGGAGCAGTCCAGCCCCTGTGCCTTTCATTTGTCTAGGGAAGCACTGATTCATCAATATTGATGATTCTTTTACCTTCATTTATAAATCGCACAAACTGCTGAGCAGCATACTAGCGCTAGAGCTTGCTACTGTTGTTGTTATGTAGTTTGGTTATCTACTTGACTTGCTTGTAAGTCATCATCAGCTCGTTCTTGAGGAACCTTCGGATCATTTACTTATTGCAGTGAAGCTGAACTTTTTATTGTAAACTCCTTTGAATGTCTGATATTTATAATGGCACTTAGTCATAAGTAAGCATGTTCACTATGTGGGAGCGTGCTCTGCTATGCAGCTTCTTGTACTTGCCTCGATTGATTTACTTGATATTCCAAAACAAAGCTTTTTTAATGGGATTGCTTAGATACCTCCTTAGCTTGTAGTATGAAATACCAAGTCTATCCATAATCTGCTAGCAAGATAATCTTTCAGATTTCCTCAGTCTCAAGGATTCCTGAGCCTACTTCAACTCCTTTTGTTGTTGCTGCTTTTCCTTTTTCATGATTTTGAGTTATCTGCGAGGCACAATAGCTTAGAGCTAGGTATGCTCCCTAAAGACTGGAAGCGTGTTTTTGATTTTATGGTTCTCTATTACCTTCATTTCTAATTCTTTCATTTCACTTTTGTCAGCTCTTTCTAGTACTCCTTAGGGCTATAATTCCGAAAACGCATTCTCAGTAAAGTTTCTAAGAGTGATCTAACCAAGAGCTCTTATTTCATCTCCATCCAGCAACGTTTCCTTGAATCCACCAAGTCTACTCTCCCTATAACCCACTTTCGGATCAATGATGAAGCCTTCAAAAATTACATCATTTAAGGAATCCTCAAGATCATAATAAAAGTTGACCATATCTCATTTTCTTACTGACTCTATCTTCACATTAGCTACTGTCAAGTTTCTTTGGTATAGTATATTTGTTGTTATGTAATTCTATGAATTTTCATTATCCTCTTCCTGGTTACTTGAGCTCTGCTCACTAATTGAACTTCTTGATAATTTATCTGATTCCTACTTTTGGAAAAACTATATATATTTTGACGGTCGCTTATTAGAACTTTATTCCATTGGAATGATTTCAATTTTATTAATAATGATTTCGCCTGGCTCTGAATGGAAATCCGTAAGCGGAAATTTGATGGTGCTAAAAGGAATTCACAATGATGAAAATCACGGTCTCTTATTAGCAACAATTCTGTCATCATGAGCCAACTTTTGGTTATTTAAAGCAGCGGATGGCACCCTTCGATTAGATTAAAATGAATCAACCGTAGCTCACAGGTATCAATGTATTAGAACTTGCCCAAAAATGTAAAAGCAAGAAAGAGCTCTACAACTTTCTCACCCAGGATTGTCGGGCCTTCCTACCCAAACCTGACTCAACGAATATTTACTTCTTTAAGTCAATAATCCGAGCAAAAAAGGAGGTAGGTC
The DNA here is from genome assembly GCA_000711775.1 of Oxytricha trifallax. Classification (NCBI taxonomy): domain Eukaryota; phylum Ciliophora; class Spirotrichea; order Sporadotrichida; family Oxytrichidae; genus Oxytricha; species Oxytricha trifallax. The sequence goes on from ARYC01022553.1 coordinate 13,535, forward strand.
GTTGTTTTGTATATTAACCACTTTGGTAGTATATCAGAAGAGAGGACGTCAAAGTGTCCGCAGTACCTCATATAGAGGGACTCACAGTCCAGGACTTCCTCGATTAAGCGCGAGATTTCCCCAGGCTACTCAGCTTTCTCCCAGACGAGAGAGATTGGGTGCATTTAGACAGATAGTGAATCTGCGATTTGCTCTACACCTTAGACACCGACGGTGTCTCCAACATGATCCACGATGCCATGCTTTAACGGAAAGAGAAGCTTGAGCAGAGCAGAGACCTCGTTGTTGAAATGAGACCTGAATTTTTTGACGCATTATCTAGATGTCTCAACTTCAGCAGTAGGTTTATTCTCAATTTATTGTATTTGTAGCTGAAAGAGGCAAACCTGTTAATCTCATGAAGAATTCATCAAAAAGAAAGAGGACAAGAGATGAGATTGAAGAAGTGAAAGATTATGAAATGGCCTTGAAATCGGATAGATAGCTCTTTTTATAAGAAACAAAAAGGCTTAAGCAGGACCATGATAACTTGGAAAGTGAAGTGGTTGACTTACCCAAAATGAAAGAGCAAGTTATGCAAGACTTCGGCTCTCAAAATCTAGAAGGTCAAGTGCAGAATTTCCTCCTCTGACTACTATTGTTCTAAATCTTCATTCATTACGTGGATTCTACTATTAAGAAGAGCATAAATATGGTGAATTGTTTTAGAAATTAAGCATTAAAATCATCTTTTCCTGATCCCCTCTCTTTAGGGGTTCCTATGATCTATATCGCTATTGAAGTTTCTCATTTAGTTTGAAGCCTTCTTCAGCCAAGCTTCCATACTTTCTTCGATCTCCTCACGCTCCTTGTAAGTTTCATTAAACGACTTGTCTCTGCAACTCCTTCTCACAAGTATAACTCAATTATCAATTAAGTCATTAACCTGCTCTGCCTTCTCTAGAGCCTTCTTCGCCCTCTTATATTACTTTTTCTTCCCTTCTCTGCTCTTTTATCTATCCCTGCCTGCCTCTTAAGTGATCTCCCCATACTGGCGCTTAACGCCGTTTTTGAAGATCTTCCCCACCACACTGAGCGGCTTGTCTTAGAGCACAGGGTTCTGGCTCATCTTTTCTACAATTAACTCTATGATAGAAGGTTAATAGAACCCTAATTTACTTTGAGTTTCTGGCTGCTCAGCCACTGCTTCAGTTTTGATTTCCTCTTTAGAGGCTTTCTTTGCTTCCTCGATATCCATGATGGCTTCTGTGAAAGCAGTTTCTACTGTTTCAACTATCTTCTCGACTATCGCCTTTACTTCGGTAGTTTCAAGATCTTTGATGGAAATTAAATCAGAATTTATTTCAGCCTCCTTAGTTTATTCATTAATGTCCATTCCAGCAACTTCTTTTCTGTCTTACTAATTATATTATACTTCATTGAATTTTTAATCTAGTATAAGGTCGCTCGCACTCAGTGCTATCCTTGGAGTTGAGCCTATATAGAACTCTTTGCCATCTGCCCTTAGTATTAAGCCGGCCAATCCTACCGATTATTTGCTCCTCAGACCTTTTAGAGAAGACGTCGGCGATGATGAGGTATGATCCTCCGTTCTAGTTAATTTCATCATTGGTCTGAATGTCACTGCCTCTTCCATGAGCTTCGTTCAGTAAGTATGTACCATATTTTTTTAAAGAGTTTTTCATTAAATACCTGCCTTCTATCATTGATTAAATATTGGCAGCATGACCTCGACTCAAACTTGTGAAGTCAAAGCCTCACCTCTATAAACCTTATTCTATTGTATTGTAGTTAATTGAAGCTACAATTAACACAGGAGAGTACGTAATTTATTCTAGTATAATTTCTTTGATCTTAGCCAAGTATTCATTCTAATTAGAGCTTACCAATATATCAGGATACTAAGTCTTTTTATCTCCTTAAAGTTTATCGATAGTGGGGAATATTACTGGTGTGGATTGAAAAGCTTGCTTAATACAGTTTTCTTAAGTATATGAGAGCCTGCTTCCAGAAAATCCTATGACTTTGTGAGCTTGCTGAAAGAAAACGAACGAATTGATTATTGTCTCAATAGAGCCATCGAACATTATCCAGTCGTACTCATCGATTATTACAAAGCTTTGCTGCCAAACATTCACAGCTTTACTGTTCTTTTGCATCTTCTTTAGTTAGGGTTATGTATAGAAATATATTCCAGTATCCTTAGCAAAGAAGTTTAGGTTGCAATTAAGCTGCATAGCATTAATGAGTCTTTAGTACCTTTTGAAATCTCTTTAGACTAAATGCTCATTCTTACTAACAATAAAGACGGATCTTTGAGTTTTAAGGGCAATAAGGATAGCTAAAGCAATGGATATGAGAGTTTTCCCATTTCCAATACCAAAATGAATGAAATGGTTGCCGTTAAGATTCTCACACGTGAAATTTATACACAAAACATGAGAAAAATAAAGTTTGAATCCTAGATTTTCTCTAGTTTTTCCAATTCAGCACTTACTCATAAAAGTTCCTTAGGAGATCCACTGTTGAATTTTATGCAGCTTCGCTAGTTACATTTTCATTCTTAAATAACTAAAGAAGGTCACTTATAGCCTTTTCAGAGAAAGCTTCCATTGCCCTTGGTAATTGCATCACCCTATCAAGCGCAGTGAGTCACAACTGAGGCAATTATTGATAGTGTGGACGCTTATCAATACATTTTTCTCAACTTGAGCATTCACAATTAACTATTGTACTTTTCTGATTTACTCAACCTTCCATACCCATTGTTGATCTCTGCTTTGCAGTCTCTAAGCAAGGCCTTTAATAAAGTGCACCATTGATGCTTTATCGATGACTTCTTGCTTTTATAAGAAAGTTGCCCTTGTTGACTATACGTAGTCTTTTAAGGCCTCTACATTAGGGGCAGAGCATAAGGCATATTCTAACAAAGTACTCTGTATACTCTACAGGAATGTCTCTTATAAGATTCAATCCACAGTCTTGCTTTAGAATGATAATAAAAGGCACGTTCATAATGAAGAATGAATTCGGTATTAGTTTGATAACTTAGGAGTCAATTGAAAAGTATTGCCATGTTGAAGCCAAAAGATGAATGATGCCTGGATTTTAGTCGTTAAGCTTCTAGACTACAGCAAGCTGCTTGCTTAGACATGCAGCCTAAGTAACAAATACCATGTTGGCTAAGCCTATTGCTTGTCTCGCATTAGGGGACCTGATAAGTAAAAGGATTAATTCTTATATTGAGGTATCTTCAGCTTGATACTTTTCCCCTGAGTAGAAGCCAAGTGCAGCTAAAAATATACGAGCTTTGGAGTCCTATTCAAAGTTTTAGTTTCTTGATATCATATCTGTTATTAAGGAGAAGAGCCCATCGCTGACTTGTGGCTCATTTGCCATCTCAAAGTGCTAAAGGAACGAAAATATTGATTGAGTATTGAGGGCCAATATTTCTTGAAGGATCTGTGCCTCTTATTAATAATTTTATTATTTGAAATTTTCAAAGTTCTTGGCCAGGAGTTCATGGCCAAGGATTTATCCATAATTAACAACCAGCTAAGGCAGGGGCCTTGGAATAAGCATTGACTCACTAGCAAGGCTCATCGTTGTTTAGAATTCGCTTGCATTAATTTCTTCGTTTAGTATAGTGTTGTCAAGATTTTCAAAGTGTAGCGACTTCGTCTCACTGCTGTTCCTAGCCATCTTGCTTTTGTTATTGTTTCTAAACTTTCTCACAAAGTTTTTATAATCCAATGTCTTATTATAGCCATTGAACTCCTCCAGCTCCAATAAAAGACTCAAATCATAGTTGTTTAAATGAAGGAATTCCTTTGCTCTATTGATTTTGGCGCTATCCTAAGCTCCCTTGTACTCTACTTTAATGCCCTTCACTTTGCCGCGAAGATCAATTTAAGCATTGGCTTCCATACTTTCAAGAATCCGATCGCATTCGCCAAGAAGGTCTGCTAACTAATCACTTGAATTATCATTGTTTAATTCTATAATAGGTGTTTAGCAATATATTAGAAGATTACCAGGGCTTCGCTCTTCAATTTAGAGTGAAAAGGTTTTAGCGAGATGATCCCGCTCTTGAACTGGATTCATGAAATATTTAAGTTTTAATTATAGTATTACCTACTGATTTTAAATTTAATAGGTGGATTTTAAAAACACAACTGGATTCCTCAAATTTAATATATAAGAAACCAGTCTTCTTCATTTATCCTATGGATTTAATTCGCAATAAGCAGGAATAAAAGCCCAAAACTCCTTAGTGAAGTTTATAAGTGCTTTGATTTGTAGGGTATAGTTGGAGTCTTATTGGGGTTAGTAGAGAAATTAGGCCAATTTGCAAAATGAGAAATAGAAATTAGCAAAATTTAGGGTCAATTTATGATGAGAAATATTTAGATTTACTGCTTAAGCTTAGAAATGGTACAAGTATTAATATAGACTAAGTCAAACCAGTACCAAATTATGCAGCTAAAGCAAAACTCCTACACAAGAGTGCCTCAACTGTTAGGTATCACTGCATGTTAGCTGTTTAACATTATAACTCCAACACTTGAAAACATCCAGCAAGAAAATAAAAGTTCACACAGAACCATATTGACTACCTCTGCGACTCAAAGACATTAAAGTACTGGGCACACTTTCCTCTTGACTAACCAGCTGTAATGTTTCATCGCAAGTTTCCAGACATGCGTATCTCTCCTTAGACTATAGCCAACATTTATAGAAGAAATGGCATTACTTTCAAGACTGTCAACAGAGTGAAGAGAATAATTGATTTTACAGTCATTTTATAGTAATAATTTAAACTATTTATGATTAAATGCAGAGAGCTATTAATAATAACATCAAGTTCATACAAGCAGATGAAGCAGTGTTAACATTCAACACCTTTATTAATAAGTCATGGCACAAGAAGTATGATAATATAGAAGTCTATGACTAAAAAGTAAAAGTAGTAACCCATGCAATTTTAGCTGGTATAAGTGAAGAGTCAGCTTAGAGAGTTATGTTATTCACCCTCGCTCTATTAAGCGAGAGTAGTATACAGAGTTCCTACATAAGCTAAGAGAGAAGTATAGCAACCAAGAGATCATCCTGTTTGTTGATAACCTATCAGTTCATAAGACTAAGGAGTCCAAGAAAGCTTATAAAGAGTTAAACATAACTCCTGTACACAACGTTCCTTACAGCCCTTAATTTAATGGAATAGAATTCTACAGGAGTTAAATAAAGACTCACTACAAGAAGCTGCTGCTGTATCATCTTATGCATGACTTGCCCATCGATACAGTAGACTTGATTCAAAGCAACTGTAAGAGAGTGAGCGTAGATAAGACAACAATTTGTGCGAGAAAGGGAAGAATAAATGTTTATAAATAAGTTTTAGATTTAAACGAATGAAAATATTCACATATTAAACTGGCCCATAAATGGGTTCACCTTCTCTTTCTTCTCCTCTTCTTATGGCTTGCTTGGGCCCATATTTCTTCTCTTTGTGCCAGCTCCTGCATCTATGTTCATTTCATCTGGCTTTTAAACATCTTTATAAAATCTCTTGCTCACTTCATGAATTGTGTGTGACTTTCTCTCTCTATGAACCTTAGCATGCTCTTTCATAAGATATATACCAGTGCCAGATTTCCCTACAAAGTTATATGACAAAGCTTACTTGAAAGATAAGGATGCTTCTTAAGTTCCTCTAGCCAAGCTGAGCTTATTAGAATGCCTTGCTTCTTATAGTCTTCAGGAGAAATAGAGTAGCGTTTCTTGTGAGCTTCTTCAATGATCTCTCTGAGATAACTCTCTCTTAAAGTGCCAAGAACACCAAAGAAGAAGCTCCTCTCTGGAAGTTTGTTAGAGAGTTGTTTCATGGTAGGAAGATAAACTACCAACTCTTCATCATTCATCGCATCCTCGTAGAGATTAGTGACTGAAATCTCTGGGTAGTTTGGTATATCTACCAACTTTATTTAATTGTTTTTGAAGGCTTTCTTCTCATCACAAAGAATAGCTTTTAAGAATGAAATTTTGGTACCTTCCATAATTGGAAGGAATAAACCCACTATAGTATGTGGATAAATATATGTCATATGCTTACCATGCTGAGTGAGGTATCGATAGAGATCTTCCTAACTTCTAAATCTTGAGATCATTTCTTGAGCCTCGACTCTTTTCATTTGATCATTAAGTGATTCCATCTTTGTTCCTTTTCCTATTAATGAATTTCAAATTATAATTTATAGACTTCTAGATCCTATTGTTTAAAATCTTACTATTAAATATGGCATCTTATAGGAGGTCAACCCTGCAAAGATATGTGGAGAAAGTTTGCAGAAGCTG